>CABEEJ010001704.1:108563-126473 GCA_901482245.1 Timema douglasi
ATATATATATATATATATATATATATATATATATATATTTAAATTTCCCAAGTGATTTGTTTGAGAGCTCTAATACTACTTATTTTTGGTTCAAACCCAATTATAATTATAAGATGAACTTAACAACCGGACCCAAGAACAGTAATTTATCACTTGACTGAATGTATGTTATATTGAATGGATTATAAGAAAGTAAGTTAACATTTAGTTACTATCTGTATTTGCTTACACATTGAAAAGAGGATAGAAGGGCAAGGCTTACACACTTACCAGAAAACTAGAGGCCTCAAAGTTCAATTAAAAACTTGAGGGCTACAGATTACTGGTAAGTTTGTAAGCCTTACCCTTCTATCCTCTTTCCAATATTTAATCTAATACAGCCATTTGGCGTTATTTTTCCTTTATTTGTCATCATCATTCAAAGTTTCCGCCTCTGCGGGTCATCTATCACATCCTCTTCTATTCCTGTCTCTCTCTGTCTCTAACCTCCACGTCCTTCTGCACTTGGTCGATCAATCTCGCCCGTGGTCTTCCATTAGGTCTTCTACCCTTCTCTTTGTTTTGCAAGGCTTTCTTAGGCATTCTGTCCTCCTCAAGTCTCATCACATGACCTAACTACGGCAACCATTTTTTCTTCAGTGTGTCTGCTAATGATATAACTTGTAAACCATCCCTGATTACTTCATTCCTTACCCTGTCTCTTCTTGTTACGTTCTCAATGCCTCTCAGGAATCTCATCTCTGCTGCCTGCAATCTACTCAAATCTCTCTTTGTTCATGTCCAAGTTTCAGTGGATGATAATGTGCCTTATATAACAAGGCATCTTTTCCCATATTCCATCGCCAGATTATATCCTTAAACACATGGTAGAATTCTCCACTATTCCACATCCTTTGTCCTATTTCCTCCTGGATCTTACCGATTGTGATAACCTTGTTTCCTAGATAGCAGAAATCTACCACCTTTTCGAGTTCCTTTCCATTGATTGTTACTTTCTTTGCTGGGTTTGCGTTTCTAGCCAACTTCATCATCTTTCACTTTTCCACGTTCATGTCAATTCCATATCGTTCCATCGCTCCCGCCCATTTAGCTAGTTCTCTCTCCAAGCGCTCTTCCGACTACTCCGAAGTCATGACATCGTCCGCGTATGCCATCTCCTTCATTTCCCCCTGAAGTTCTGTGACCCTGAACTCGGGCGATAATTTCATCCATTACAATATTAAATAGGGTTGGTAATAAAAGGCTTCCCTGTCTCACTCCCCTTTCTCTTTAGAACCAATCATAGTATTTATCTTATATTCTTACATCATTTTCACACTTATCCTAAACGTTCCATATTTGTTCCACAATCTTTTCACCGACTCACCTTTTTCTTAAACCCAAACATATATTTTATTTTAGTACTTTGTCATAAGTCATGGAGGTTATCATGGTATCTTTACCATATTCCCATCTTTTTTCAATGATCTGTCTCGGTACAAAGATTGAATCAACTGTAGATCTTCGTTGCCGGAATCTGCACTGTTCTTCCCTTGCTATTTTTTTATTAATTAATTATATTTTCGTAAGAGTAATTTTTCATATAGCACAGCAGCACAGCAATGTAATCCCCCTGTCATTTTCACATTCTATTGTTATACTTATTTATCCTCTTCAAAATTTTTTCCAAGATATGGACTCAAGATTTACGATTCGAAGGTAAATTGGAGCTATGGATTTGTAAAATAGTGGATTCGACAAAACTGTTTAAATAAAAGCTACAATTTAGCCCTGCATGAACATATTAATTATTTGTATGTTACAATGATTGATTTTAATCTCCCTAAATCTTTCCTATAGATACTTCCGAAGCTCTTTGCTGTTAGCACCAGGTCTATTTATAAATTAACTTTTCTGTGTGCAATAAATAATTTCCGGTAGCTTCTAGGTACAACATGTTTTTCTCAATTTACTTTGGAGAACAGAGATTTTTTTGATTATTATTATGCAAAACAATCATAAGCACAAAGTCATTTTAATAGTTTTATCTTTAACTACTAAAACATTTCACAATTGGCCATTGATTTATGATCAAATATATTATGACTCTGAATGTGAGTTATGAAAAAACAATATCTTAAAAGACTTACAAATGTATAAATTTTTATAGAACATGTTATTTAAAACTATGTTTTTTACAAAGCATACTTGTTTGTAAAATAATTTATTTGAATGTTCGCCATAAGTATAGAATAGCGTGATAACCAAAACTACATTTTGTTCAAATATAAAACACAGTTTGTATTTATATAAAGTTGTATTATGCTATGTATTTTATATTTAGAAAAAAATATTTATTTCACACCTTTTATTAGATTTATAAAACAAGAAACAAGTGTTTTGAGTCAATATTTGAGTTGATATTAAAATAAATGTATTTTGAGATCAAGAACATGAATTTTTTTTTAATAATATTAATTAAATATTTATGTATTTGCCAATTCTATCAAACAAATTCTTCACTTTTGATGATAAATTACCTAAAATAGTTATTAAAATATGAAACCCAAACATTCAGATAAATTAGCAAAGAATTTATTTTTATCGGTTACAAATAACTCATTCATTTGGATGAAATCTAAACCTCTATTAATTATGTGTGATGCAACCATTCAAACAGTTTAAAAGTGATTTAAACAGACTCTACCATTTATGAATTAATTAGCAGCTTTATACAACTTTTGTGACATAAGCTATCCAAACATTTTCACAGTAAGTTCTAACCTCACCAAAAATAGTATTTAAAAGGCAAAATTTTCAGCACTTTCTCCGTTATAGTAAATAATATACAGTATACATATCTTATTTCCTTAAGCACTAAACATGTTTTGCTTGTATCTTTATAAATTTATTTATAATTATAGAATAAATGAATGATTCTTGTAGTTTTATGCAAAGTTCTAAATCTATCTAGCGAGGTAGGGCTATAAAGGTTACCAGAAATTATATAAAAAAACAGGTTAATTTTGTTATTTCAAATGTATGGTCACAGAAGAACCGGGGTATAATTTACTGTCCAGCCATCATCTTAAAGCACATTACACAAGTCAATATTAAAAAAACAGGGAACGTTTCAATTTTTTTTAAATATCATTATAGCCCCCACCTTTCCCCCTTTTCCTATAAATGTTCTCACTTAAAGGTAAAAATATATTTTTCACCTTTCTTAAGGTATTGATGGCATTTACTAAACTGTGTTATTCTCTTTCCATTTCTAGTACGTATATCCTATTAAATTTTCCACGTCTGTACGAGTTGCATAACTTACTATGCAACGACAACAAATCATACTTCTTTAACTTTCTTTTTCTTGACACTGCTCTTAATCGCTTTCCTGCCTTCCTGGAATCAAAACAGCCAAAACATTATATGCACAGTCTCATCAGACAGTCATTATTTTCTAAACACATGAGATTAGTTCCATCCACTCCAAACACTACTTGTATAAAAGCAACACCGATTCGAAACTCTATGTGACAGTTGGCATTAACACATTGTAATTTAAAATAGTTATATGTTGTACAAAATATCCTACACTATGTCTAACACATTTTCTTTTCTTCGTCAAATACAGTAAGATAATGGTTTTATCATTTGAATTTTCTTTACATGTCTTTTAAGTAAGTTCATTAGTTATTTGGAAACATATCTAATAATAACATAAAATATTGGTTAAGTTTGAAAATTAATATATACACTTTTACATTTAGCAAAATTATAAATCAATTACATACTAGTTAAATATTTAAGTTTGTCTTGATTCAATGACAAAATACATTTCAGTCTAATTTACAATTATCAATTAGTTATTAGATCTGTTTAACATAGAGAGGTGATAAGTGGCAAAACGATGATTACATCTACAGCAGCCCATGGACAGCTTTCATTCTATTGCGGGAAGCTCACTTTGAGTACAAATATAAACACACTTTTAATAATGAGTTATCGGTAGAGAATTAACGAAAAACGAAATTTACTAAAGTGAACTAGCCTCAGGCTGTAAACAATTCATTATGATAGTGATGGTGATGGCAATGAACAATTTGTGGATGAGCAAGCGTTTATATAAATTGTTTGAGCTCTTATTTTATGTAATTTCTTAGCACATGCACATGCATATTTAATTATTAATTACTTTAGAAAACTAGCCTTAAGAATTTCTTCTTTTGTTGCTTGACAGTGAAATGGAAAAGTTATTGCTTTAACAATGTTAGCACAACTTTTATCAATAGAAAATATTATCTAGTAATATTCATGATATTTTGTCTATTTTCTTAAACCGAAATCAATTATTTTGAGAGTAGTGAATCCCACATTAATTGAAAAAATTTACAGAAAAAATAAAAAGGGATTAGATAAAATGAAAAGGACCAAAAAAAAAATTGTCTTGGATAATGAATATAGGGAGAGAGTTCACAGTTTACAATGTACATTTCGAACTATCCCCTGAAGAGTTTCAATAAAACAAAACCCAAATAGAGAGTTTTGGCAGTTAGAGTAAGAAGAGGCAACAGTTATCTCTCTGTACATTTGCAGCAGTGTAAAGTGTGAACTGAGTTAAAGGCTAAAGCCACATTGTGTTTGTTCAACTATTTGCTCCTATCAATGTTTCCTGTAACTCATTCCAAATATACAGTTTTGTAGAAAACTGCAATCCAGAGGCTGATTTCAATAAAAATTTGCCAAATTTTGACCAAGAAAGATTGAATGCATTTTTTTTTAAATTATAGATAAAAAAAGTACTATTATAGTTAGAACCTTTATAATTAAATAATTAAAACAATAAAATCCTATTTTTAATGCATGCGAGGGTATGCAATACCCAAACACAACACACACAAAGTTATAATTTTATTCATTTGAAACTTCGTCAGTTTTTGTAAGAATGTGATCCAGGGACATTTTTATTATTTTTTTGTTTGTGAGGGTTTTAACTAACCCTCCACTCCAATCCTTGGTACCGGGCCGTGGAGTCGGTCGGAGTGAGTAAAACTGTACCGACTCCAACTCTGGCTTTAAATAAAAACTTATAATAATATATAGTAAATTTTTTCTTCTAATTTTATACTTTTTTTTATTCTCTAGGGGAAATATTTGTAATTTGGGTTGACAAATTTATTTAGTATAAAATCACAATGTCAAAGAAGCTTCCCATGAAGTAATCCGTTTTGGAGCATTTTACTGCAGTAAACTTGTTATTAGTAATTAATATGCATTAGCCATTTATGAAGGAGTTGGAGTCAGGGTCAGACAGTAAAAAAAAAAATATATGTAGAGAAGTCGGAATCGAAGGCTTGGCATACCGACTCCACGGCCCTGCTGGGTACGACCCTGAAGTACACTATCCATACCACAATGGATATTTCAAGACTAAATAGATCGATTAAAAGTTATTTCTTATTTTAACTTTGGTATCAATGTGGCCGCCAATGTTGACGGCTACCTTTAGTAAGTGTGCAGTTACTAAACAACATTCTATAGTCCACTAACAAAAATTAAAGTCGCAAACATGTTGTGGTGATTCAATCTCCCATCAGCTGTGACGTGTTTTAATCGAGTGTTCAAATGAACCTGTGAGAGCGTGCAGGTGGGTGAACGAGAGCGACTAGCGTCCTACGTGGTCGGCGGGGGGTGGACTGCGGTATTTAGCCTGAATGTGCAGGTAAGGGGACGAGCTCTTGTCTCTGGATACGACCTTGACCTGGCAGGGGTCGTGGCGCAGCAGGAAGTGTTCTAGGGTGTCCCAGCCTCCACCCACTCGCACCATCATGTGTCGGCCTTTCAGCAACTGTGGGAACGTAAACATTTCGTTGAAAGGTATTACATATAAATTAGGAATGCGACCTTTGAATCCCTCAAATCCTTTAAGGATATTCGAAATTCTATAAATTTCAGATTCAAGATTCAAACCATTAAAAATTATTATTATTATTATTAGCACCGAGTCTTACTACCCGTTCGGGTTATACGCACTTAAAAAAAAAAATCTCACATGACATTTATTTTAGAGCTCTGATACTGCCTACCGGTGATTCAGAACCTATCATAATTATAAGTACGGAGTTGTTATTTTTGAGCTAATTACATCGTTTCTTGCCTACCCTGTAAGGAAACGGTGTGATTACGTATGTATATATGAATTTACCAACCATGATCCAGACCAGTAACTTAACACTTAACTGAATGTATGAATGTTGTAATGAATGGATTATAAAAAAGGAATGTAAATATTTAGTTGCTATTTGTGTTTTCTACTATCATTATATTTCCTTTTAGGTTCATAATTTTTTTCCAAGGTTCAGATTCAAAATTCAGTATTAAAAGGTAAATTGGAAATTCGGATTTATAAAATAATGTATTCAAGCCAACTTTAATCCAAACATATGTATTTAAGACAAATACATGTTTTTATACAAAATATCTTATATACTTTAATTAATCCGAGTCTTACACCTCAGCTCAGTTGGTAGTGTGTCTGGCTAATAAGCATTGGGCCACAGGTTTGGTAACCTGCAGGACTTAAAAATGTATCATTGGTTAAATGTACATTTCCCCTTTCACAGTGATGAATTATTATTATTATTATTACTGTTCGTTGGCAGGGTGTCACGTGTGTTCTAGATTCAAGTTAGTTAATAAGTTGTGTGACTTATATAATCTATCAGTTTAGAAAATGCACATTAAAACATCAATTAAAAAGACAAAACTAATATGAGTGAAGAGTCAAAAACTTTTACTTGCATTTTCTATAGAGATTTAATAATAAATATAGGGAAGTAAACCTCTTATATTTATCATGTTTTCTAAGATTCGATGAGACAGTGATTCAGATTTGTAGGTAAAATGATTTGAATTCATAAAATAGTAGATTCAACCCATCTCAAATTCTTTACTTTGTTTTTAATTAAATTGTTATGTAGGTTTAATTAGAATACCAAATGAAGTCTTGAACAAGTGTGTGAAACCCGCTTTGGTGGCCGTACGGTTTAAGGCGCTATTCTCGCAATAGACTAGACTGCTGATGATGGGAATATCAGAGCTCAATTTTGGTCAGGTGTATTTATAGGGATTTTTCTTAACTGGTTTTCCACTATCTCTCTCTCTCTCTCTGCATAAAAATGTGGTTACACTTCCTCCAAATTCAACCTTTCTCACCCATTAGAGTAATTAGTACATAGGCGCATAACCGGAACACGTAATAAGACGGGGTGCTAAAAAAGGTTTTTGAGCGTGGAGGGGAGAGTACCTACCCGTATAAAGACGTTTCTGCCAGCGATGTTGTACTTGCCCTCCCCGACCTTCTTGACCTTAAGTTTACTACATCTGGCGCTGGGGCACTGACACTGGCGCTGGGCTGCTCGTGTCGCTTGCTGTACCTGGAACACAAAACACCCTCTTTGGTTATATCTGGCGCTAGGAGTCTGCGAACTTGAGTGAGCTTCTTAGAAAGCTGCTGCATATTTTGTTGAATCCATACATTCTAAAACAATCATGTAAATAAACATTAATCAGCTATTAAAATTATCTGCTTCAGTGGCTGAATGCTCTTAGGCGTCACTCTTGTGTTAGATTGTCCTATTAATGATAAGATCAGGGTTTGAATCCCAGTCAGGTCCAATGATGGTTTTTCTTAAATGGCTTCCCACTCTCATTCCACGCAAAAGCTGGTAGATTACCTCTAAAATGCTTCCTTCCTCATCCTTACCTCAGAGTAATTATCATATATGCATATAAACTGAACAGGTAGTCATATTCAGCTATAAAAATAAAATTTAAACTATAAGAAAAAATAAAATTAAGATGGTAACAGCATTGATATTTGTACAGTGAAATTAACATGGTTTATATATTAAAAATAAGATTGATTTTAAAATAAGCATGCGATGGTAAGCACAAAACTAGAAAGATAATTATTATGATTCAATTTGATATTATTTTAGTACAACTCTCCAATTACCTTCTAATTTGTTTAGTGCAGCTATTTATAAAGTGCTGATCTCGACACTTTCCCAAAGACAGAGAAACATATTTTGACTTTTGTTGCCGAGTATTATTTTTTAATTGTGGTTCTTTCAGGCTGTTTAAAACCCTAGCACCTTCTAATTAGATTGGATTCCCCCCACTTTATGTCTCGAGCAGAATTTGAACGTAAAACTGAAGAAGACACCACACTTGAGATTGACACCTTAGTGCTCTCGACCGTTATAGAACTTATCAACAACCGAATTCCCCGAGATGTGTGTGAAAATCTCACCCTGCGATCGAGCTCGCTTGGCTCCTGGTCACCTTGCCCTTTCATCCCGGTGAAGTCGTGCTCCACATCAAGATCCTGATCCTCACTGCTCCCTCGAGACCAGTCGTCCTCCATGGTGTCACTGGGGGCCCCGTCACTCGTGCCCCCACTGGTCGCGCCAGGAACCGTGTTGCCTGCAATCACATCACAATAGACACTAAAATATTATACTGCATTAGGGTTAACTGAGCTTCGGGGGCTTATAACGCCGTCTCATCCCATGGATAACATCTAACTTTTTAGGTACACCTCGAACCAAGCGTAGTAAGGTGGTGCGGGTTTTCTGTAGTTTCCCTTAGAAAAACAGCCAAATTGAAACCAGTAAAATTATTTTAAAACTATTAAACAAATAAAATTAGAGCAATTTCACACATATCAAGTGAAGAATGCAGAAAACAATCACTCAATACATTTTCTTGTTCAAGTGTAACCTCATATCTGATTTCCCAGTTAATTGGCTGCTAGATGAGCTCTTAAGTGTGATGGAGGTGAAGGAGGGGGATGGGAGTTGGGGGGTGAGGTGAAGCGAGAAAAGAGAATAAGTAGAGGGCAGCAGGGAGAGGTGTTCTACAGTTGAGAGGAACATGTTAGCCCTCACGAGGAGAAACAGGATTAGGAATGAAGTTCTCCGGGAAAGATTTGGAATAGAGGGAGTACATGGGATAGTAGAGGAAGCAAGACTGAGATGGTATGGTCATGTAATGAGGATGTTGGAGTACATGAGACAGTAGAGGAAACAAGACTGAGATGGTATGTACATGTAATGAGGATGTTGGAGTACATGAGATAGTAGAGGAAGCAAGACTGAGATGGTATGGACATGTAATGAGGATGTTGGAGTACATGAGATAGTAGAGGAAGCAAGACTGAGATGGTATGGACATGTAATGAGGATGTTGGAGTACATGAGATAGTAGAGGAAGCAAGACTGAGATGGTATGGACATGTAATGAGGATGTTGGAGTACATGAGATAGTAGAGGAAGCAAGACTGAGATGGTATGGACATGTAATGAGGATGTTGGAG
The DNA here is from genome assembly GCA_901482245.1 of Timema douglasi. Classification (NCBI taxonomy): domain Eukaryota; kingdom Metazoa; phylum Arthropoda; class Insecta; order Phasmatodea; family Timematidae; genus Timema; species Timema douglasi. The sequence continues at coordinate 117,922 of CABEEJ010001704.1, forward strand.
TACATGAGATAGTAGAGGAAGCAAGACTGAGATGGTATGGACATGTAATGAGGATGTTGGAGTACATGAGATAGTAGAGGAAGCAAGACTGAGATGGTATGGACATGTAATGAGGATGTTGGAGTACATGAGATAGTAGAGGAAGCAAGACTGAGATGGTATGGACATGTAATGAGGATGTTGGAGTACATGAGATAGTAGAGGAAGCAAGACTGAGATGGTATGGACATGTAATGAGGATGTTGGAGTACATGAGATAGTAGAGGAAGCAAGGGTGTGATGGTGTGGTCATGTAATGAGGATGTTGGAGTACATGAGATAGTAGAGGAAGCAAAGCTGGGATGGTATGGTCATGTAATGAGGATGCAAAAGGAAAGAATCTCAAGCAGAATGATGGAGATGATGTATGTAGTAAAAATACCGCTTGCATGTAAGGATAAGAGTTGTGAAAAGAGAGAGGAAGATGAAAGCATTTTACTAAACTTACGTGGCCACAGGCTGGAAACCGTTGATGATGATGATGATGATGATGATGATGATACAGTAAAGATGGAGTGAAACACATTAAAGGGAACATCAACAATGTCACTCTAACAACAAATAAGAACAAAGTTCACAATCTACCATGTTGCCACTGAACAAAGAGGTAATGGCCTACTCTTGGAGGAAATCGATTGTTACCTAGATTTCATTATATTTATATCGGAACTTATCAGGGAGGAGTGTGAAAATGTGAAACGTGCAAAGCAACTTCCTTAGAGATGAAACCAAAAACCAAGTAAGGGAGAGAAAGGAAATCAATAAAGAATTATAGGACACTTATAGTAGAAGGAAGAACAATTTAGAATATACTTTCTTTTTTTTTTCAGTGAAAGTTGATAACATTTTAATATATTATTCATATTATTTTATAAGTTTCGGTGTTCATTATCAAAATTGACAGCTGCAGATAACAAGGCTTGATTTTATTTTTTTAAATTTGGTCATCATGTTTCACTACCCGTTCGGGTTATATGCAGAAGTTTTATTATGTAAAAATTATTTTATTTATTTTTGCAACTTTCAAAGCATGTTCTTTCTCTCAAAATAGGACTGTAGATGGGACTATGTTAAAGAAATAAAAGATAAAAGGGACAAACACAGGAATGGACAGATGATGTGAATATTTCTCTTTAAGGAAAAAGGAATAGAATAAATTTAAATTTGACCTTTCTATTGTGTTTAGTCTTTTGCTTTTTCAGGATCAAAAACCATAGGAAATATAACATTTAGAATTTTCAAGAAGATCCATTTTTTTTTTTTTTTTAGGGAGATTGGATGTGTTTTGTTTGATGTGTAAATAGTTGTAAGCCTTCCTAAGAAATTAACTCATTAATTTTGAAAAACTGACTATCACACTACATTACCTTCACTAGCAGTCCTACGGAGATCTCGTACTGGCGAGTCCCCGCCATTTTGTGTCGAGTCGATGAGCATGAGACTGCGCCTGTCAGTGCTACGAGGCCGGGCAACCGGAGTGCGACCCCACCGGCTCATACTAGCGATAGCAGATGACGAGCTAAAACCCCAAAAAAAAGTTCAATAAAACATATTGTCTATAGCGGTTACAGTTTTACAGCCAGGGTCAAACTAAAATAGGGGTTGGCTGGACTGATACTTTATTATTGACTGATTATGTTGGTATCAGCACCATAATTTGGGGAGAAACCGACCTCGTGGTATAGTGTTCATAACTCCTGGCTGCTGATCTAGAGGACCTGGGTTCAATTCCCCGCTGGTACCGAGGGGAATTTACTTGAAAGGAGAATTATTCCCATGGTCACCATGGTTTGATTAGCTGAGTCCAGGTTAGGTTAAGATCTTCATTGGGTTTACCCCGTTATATTCGCTATCATCCTCTAACCTAATCGGGACATAGAAAGAGCCTCCACAGAAAGGATGTACTATTAGTACATTCGGGCGTAACCTGGGCAACGGTACATTAATACTGGATAATATTTCTGCAAACTGAACAACACATGAATGTAGCCCAGGCACGCCATTATTTATTATCTTTGGAAGAAAAGTACTGTAGACCCCTATAGCGTTCAGGTCCAAAAACACTTAGTGTTGACCCATCGACACCATCTATCCTCAGCCACCCGGTCCCCCCAACTAGGTAAGCTTATGAATCAAGGTAGAGTGTTTGGCCCCCTTACATTATTATTTTTTTTACATTTCAATGCCTTGAGAGAAACTATTTTGAGGTTAACTTCATTTTCTTTCTTTTTTTATCACCGCATCTAAATACTCGTTCCGGCTATACGCATATGAACTAATTATGTTAATGTGTTAGGGATGAGGATTTATCACTTTAGATACAGATTAATTCCAGTGATATAATGTTGAAAAGAGAAACTTAGTCAATTTAGTGAAGTGACCCGGAATCTGATTGCAAAGAATCGGTATTGAAAGCATCGGCAATAATTCGTATCGGCCCAGTCCTACTTTTAAAATATTAAAAAATAGAGTAGCAGTCTTTGTAAACTAATATTCTAGATCTACAGACATTCAAAGGAGTTAGTAAAAAAAACATAATAATTCAGTAAATAATATTTACGGTGGTACCCGCTTTTGAACTCCAGCAGGCAAGTGGCTTGTAAACAAAAGATATCAACAAAGTTACATCGAAAACTGTGTCCAGAACACACAAATATGTGAACAAAGAAATTTAGTACTTTAAGGGGTTTTTTTCCTTGTTTTTTTTTAATACAAGCAAAATATACTTGATGCATTGGAAACAAATTCTTATGATTTTGAAATAATATATGCTATAAATACACCTGTACACTATAGACAATGTATATAAACTACTTAGCCACTTTCATTTAACTCATTTTATCAATCAACTATACTTATGTAATTTAGAATAATGACACCTTATCTATTAAACAATGCCCTGAGTCCCAGAATGCTTGAATATTAAAATATTAGCCTCAAAATAAATAGTTGGTAAATAATTTACTGAATAAGTTGTTAAACACTGAGTTTTTTTAATAGTTATTGAAACACATTTATTTATTTATTTATATATATATATTCCCACTAAATATGAATTTTAGGCTTTTTTTCAAAAACGCTTCAGTCCCAATTAATTTGAATTAAAAATATTATTTTTAGCACCTTGTCTTATTACTCGTTCAGGCTATACGTCTATGTACTAATTGCGCTAATGTGTTAGGGCTGAGGAAGGTTGAATTTAGAGAAAGTGTACTCACATTTGCACAAAGGGAGAGTGAATAAAGAGTGGGAAAACCACCTTCAGTACACCTGACCGAGATCGAGCGCCAATCTACCCATCATCAGTAGTCTAGTCTACTGTAAGAGTGACAGCTTAGACCATACAGCCACACAAGAAGGTTTTATTGGATTTAAAAATAGTAAAACAAAGCAGAAAAAAATTGATTAAATAAAACACATATTTGCTGAGAGAGTAAAGTAGTGACTTCTGAATTAATATTCTTCCAATTGATTTTTATTAAAACGGGTGCCAACCGGTTTTATTTTGATAAATACGTAAGTTAACAGTGTAGACAAAAGAATTTTTACAAACTACCCAAAATTTAGTTTTGATTGAAGGGGATTGAGCGCACCATGACACTCACTTGCTATGACGTATCTTGTCATGACGAGGTGTGACGGAGGGTGACGGTTGGAACTGCCATGACATGAGCGAGCTGTGTGAGAGACCAGAGTCGGAATGGCAATGCGAGTGAGAATGAGACTCCTCCTCTGCAATCTCCTTCTCGAGCTGTACAATCCCGGGGGGCTCCACATGGTACCGGTGCGACGCCAGACGGGCCACCTCCAGTAGGCATAACACGACACTACGAGGACGATTCTGGAGAACTAAGTGACAAATATATTTTAACTATGAGTGATTACAGAAATGTTTACTTAAGTTTTCTCTACAGTGGTTTACCGAACATTGACACTATTTAAATGTCTGTTTCTTTTAGAAAATGATGTCTCATCCCACATTATAGTGAACAGTCTCAATATTTTGAGTTTATCTTCATCTGTCAAACACTCGAATTACACAAAATAGCCAGAGTTGTTTTTAAATACTTACATGAGTTTAAGTGTAAAAAGAACCCGATATATATGATAAATTACATTTTAAGAAAATGTTAGTAAATGGTATAAAAGTATGTATGTATGTATGTATGTATGTATGTATGTATGTATGTATGTATGTATGTATGTATGTATGTATGTATGTATATATACACATAATGAGGAGGATGGAATACATGAGGGAGTAGATTACGCAAAGATGAGACGATATGAACACACAATGAGTTTTGAAAAGGAAAGGATCAAAAAGAAAATTATGGCGTTGAAGTTTGGAGGGGAAATACCACAAGGGATACCAAGAAAGAGATGGGAGGAGCAGATAACAAGTGTGCAAGTTAGAGGAGAAGAATGGTGGAAGGACAAGGGAGGATGGAGGCATTTTACCAAACTGACCCATCCACAGGTTGGAAACAGTTGTTGATGATGATGAAATGTATGTATTATTAAAATTTGAAAAAGAAAACCTATAATATTTCTTGTTTTTTTACTTGTGATTGTTGTTTAGCCACGTAATCACACACTGCTCAACCTATGTAAAAGGGGGTGTACATATGTGCACCTCAAATTATACAAAGCCTTGAAATAAAAGGACTTTAATTATTGAGACTCTACTGTGTTTGAGCTATTAATTAATGAGACGGAGCAAAAAACATAACCATGCAATCACTTTTTTACTTTTTTTTTCAAAATTAAGGGCAAAATGACAACCTTTGGAAGTGATATCACTTCACAAATTACTCTTGGCAAATATTTCTTTAAATGAGGTATATGAAACCATTTAAAAAAGTTTAACTTTCATCTTATTTCTACCCATCATTTACTCGTTGTGTCAGAGATGTGCACATCAGTAAAAATATGGGCCCTGAGATAATCCTGATATTACAAAAACATCCTCACAGAAGGAGTAAATCAAAAGATTTCTGAAAAAAATATATATATATTTACAAACATATGATGAAATGGCTTACCCAAGTCATCGCTTTCAAAAAGCAGGTTCTGATGGACACCCAACTTCTGACAGAATTGGATGAAGTTCTCCATGTTGTCACGAGCAAAGAAACTACGCCGACTAGCTGTGCTCCACAATCGACCAGTGATCGAAGGTGCCGGCTGGACAAATATATTTTATTCTTCTGATTAAAACTTATATATAAAGCACTATAACGTTTGGACACATATTGACTTTTATAAATATGTATTTGTGATTGTGTGTTAGTAGTTTTATTTTTGCTTTTAGTTGTCGAATATTTTCTACAATTCTATCACAACATTTAAAAAAAAAAAAGGAAATGCAATTTTATGAATACATTTGTATAGGTAAATCTTGGTTACCTACTAAAAACAAAATAAACATATTAGGCCTCCTTATTGACATTTTTTTTTATCTGTAAGTTTTTTAAACAATTTAAAGATCTCATCTCCTGAACTAACAATTCCGTTGATATTTGTCATTAAAGCTCAGAAAATAATAATTAGATGAATTCACATAATCATGTGTAAACTGACTCAAGAGGTATTTAGCCCAGCTCGTATTTATTTGTTGATGACCTAACTGAATTTTTTGAATACCACTTGAAATTTTTATTAAATTGATGAAGTGTTTTATTTTAGTTCTGTATGTTACTTCTTCTAGTAAGCTAATTACTTTACAATATGTTCAAATGTTATACTCTCTATATGACCTACCCTTGGTGCTGTGCCCATCTGGATGGCCTGTTGCGCCCTCTCTTGAATCACTCTTGCCAGTTGGCATACCAGCACCCCATTGTCTAACATGTCGAGGAAGTTTTCCCCTGTGAGGTAGTCCACGCCTGGAACAAGCACACATTCATAGTGTAACCATTTAGTGAACAAGATATGTTGCTGTTGGTAAAATAATCACATTATGTTTATGGTACTTCTGAGAAACTAAACATCTTAATGGTTCCCAAATATGTTAAGGGTATTCCATATCTCCAGTACGAAAACCTGATTAGCTTACAATTTTATCTGAGAAAAACAAACTAGTAGAGGTGTAAATTAATTATATTTTTTTTAAAAAAGGGTACATACGTTTTAATTTTTTATGAATCGGAATGTTGGTAACCAAACTCAAAATTAAAATAAATTTTTCAGCAAGAACATGGTTTTTTTTCTGCCTAAGTACCCATCTTGGCTGTATAGATTTTAAATACACTAATGATTATGTACAAATAAGTTATAAACTTGAGGAAAATTAACAGCATTTATATGGAGGGAGAGCGAGAAACCACCTGGGCAAAGATCATAAATAGGTAGGCCTGCACCCGGCAAGGATCTGTGGTTCAAACCCCAATTCCCTGTCTCCAGCAAACACAAAGATGAGCCAAACATTTAAGGTTGTTTGAAAATAAAAATGATATTGCACAATTTTAACAATTTGTATAATTATATGCTATAAATAGTGATGCAATGATTTCAAATCATTACAGTACAGGAGCTATAAGGGATAAAATTTGCCATTTTATGCTTTTCATGTGCCATTGTAAATTAATTAATGTGTGGAGCGGAAATTTATGAGGTGTACAGAAGGAAATATTTAGAATTGTTAATATTATTATCTATAATATTAATCAACCAAGTGGTTTTAAAACCTTAATTATATTTATTGTCCTTAAATTTTGTACTCTGAACATTTTAAAGTAGACCTTTATCTTGTAGTCAGCTCAAAATTAGTCACTTTTGTTAAATTAATTCAAAATGTTATAAGGCAAATTCAAAAATGGCGCGCTTTTTATTATGTTTCAATTCCAAACCTGCCACACGCCCATTGAGATAAACAGAAGAAGTAGGGTACATATAACTGTAACAGGCGACCCGAACACAACTAGAGTATACATAGTAATAGCGCTCTATGTGGTTGTGCAGCTAACTAAATAAATAAACTTAAGTACTGGTACTTGAGAAATTTTAATTTTAAAATGTTATCAACGTAATACCTCGAGTGAACACAGGATAAAGGCAGAGAATAACACCCAAAAGTAATTTGATACCACTAAGAAGGTTCCAAAACACAGCGATAGGAAATATAAATTTATTTTGTCTCCATAGGTTTCAGTAAACATGCTGAGATCAAAATTGCTTACTTGAGTAGACAAATAAATTAAGAGTAAATATAAGATAATGCAAAGTAGGTATTTTGTATGTGGGAATGTGGATATGTATATATTATAACGTGGGGCATGTACTTAAATTCCCACCTCTTCTTTATATTTTTTAATCACAACTTTTGAATGTGTGGAATGCCAAGCGTCCACCATGGTTCGGATTCCACGTTAAACTGTAGGTCTCCATTTCATCTCACAATCACCCTACCATTACACATTAGCGTAAGTGTGTATAACCCGAACGAATAGTAATACTAATAATAAGGCTAATAATAATAATAATAATTTGATATATTTTTTAAGTTTAATGGAATAATATTATTACCATGATAATATTATAATTGAAGAATGACTGGACCAAAGACTAGTTTATAAACTTAAGTAATATTTTTCACTTTCTTAAATGTAACCAACTAATTAACTTTGATCCATACCCACACTTGGATGTTTATAGATAATGTACAAACCATTTGGCCCATTTTATAAGACACATATATATATATATATTTATACACCGTTCTAAGCAAATATTTGAAATAAGCACTAGAGCTATTACCGGATATTTGAGTAACTAAACTTTCCAACTTTTGTCCTCTCTATATATTATCTATGCTCAGACATTCAAAAAGTTCTACCTATAGTATTTATTATCTATAGTGTAAAACTAGACTATACACTTTTGTACGAGTCTGCTGTTAATCATTAGTATTTCTTGTATTACAATTAAAACAATAGTATTTTACATTTTATTAATCAATATTTCAACGAGACAAAAAAAATTCATAGAATTTGAACACTTAACATAATAAAGGGAAATCCCCTCAAAACCAGTGATTGACTACCCACAAGTCATTGTTGTAAGTTATTTTGTAATTTTTAATATTGTTAACAAGTAGGCCTAACAGTTAACATAAATCTTTGGACTAAGATAATTCACAAACGTCAAGGTTGCAGAGAGTAACCTCTTATTAATTAAAACTTTTTTTAACGGTGCATTTTGAAAATAATGCTACATTCACTATCTAACCTTAAATTTAGACAAAAAAAAATTATATTCTATATCATTGCTGGTGATGTACTAACGAAAATTAAGTCCAACTGTAATAATATAGGCCTACTGCACTAAGTTCTCAGTTACCCATACATTGGCTACAATTTAAAACCAGGTTTGCAACTTTATAACTTATTCAAAAGATACACATTTCATTTATGTAGTGAAACATTGCTCCATTGTTCCCAAATATATTGAGTTCCTGGATACATCATTCAATTTCTCTTGTATCAGAGTGAATCCAATTTAAAATATGAGGG
>CABEEJ010001704.1:127053-140487 GCA_901482245.1 Timema douglasi
TCCCCGATAAAAACAATAAATCAAGGTTTAATGTAGGCATAATTTAAATTGGTTGAAAAATGCACCTGAATATGGGAATCGAACCCAAGATTCATCCCGTGCAGTGCAGAATGATCCTAAACAAGGGACAAATCCTGAATAGTTTGGCTGTTTGATTCCCATAACCAAGTGTCATTTTCTAACTAATTTAAATTCATACTGAATGAACAAAATAAACTACAAAATTGTCATAGTAATATAATCCATTTAATATGTTGGAATTGACATTTTATTAAATTATGCTGTTGATTTATTTTCCAGGAAAATGCCTCAATCTATAAAAATCAAATGTAGCTCAGGGACATTGGTATACTATAAATTTATATTGAAGTATCTGCTCTTAATCGGAGGAGTGGAAACAAACCCTGGGCCCAAGTGTGGAGTGCCGCCTCTGGTAAATAAGAAAATATGTACCTAGTAGATTGTGACCTAACTGAACAATAGCTTACTAAACTTAAGGCCAAAACTATACTCAAAACAAAATATATAACAAAAATTATTATTAATTCATAAGATCACACAGTATGGTGTGGTAGATTTGTCTATCAATCTTGAAAATCAAGATTCGCCCAAACATATTTTTAGCAAGTTTTTAATACTACCCGCTTAGTTGGCCATCTGGTCTAAGGTACTACTCTCACAGTATATTACACTGCCGATAACGAGAGATCGTGGGGATCGGTCAGGTGTACTGAGGGTATTTCTTCCTAGATAGGTTTTCTACTCCCTCTCCAGGCAAATTCAAGTACACATCCTCTAAGTTCAACCTTCCTTATCCCTAACCCATTAGCGTAATTAGTACATAAGCGAGTATAACCCAAATAGGTTTTAAGACGCGGTGCTAAAAAAAAATTCAGCAACTCGACTGTCTTAAAAATTTAAGTGACCTAAAGAAGGCATATTTAACATTTATATATTTTAAAAGCTTGTACAGTGCTATTTTTGTACACTGAAGAATAAGTACTACCTAAGATGATTATATTTAGATATTTAATAAATATTATTAATAGCCTAAAATAAGTTTTTATGATAAGTTACTATATGGTAGGCCTAAAAGTGTCAACATACTCAACATAAATGATATCTAGGTTTTTAACACCTACAATACATTTTCTGCTCCACGGATTTGTCTCCAGGTTATGCGGATATCAGTGTACAAAAATACATTAAGAGATGTCAATGAATTTTACTACAGTTTGTCGCTTCTTGATAATTCAGTCTAAGCTTACCTCTAACGTTAAGTACCGGTAATCTAAGTTGCTAATTTGTATATGTTTATTACTTTTTATCTCAAAGATAGTGTAACTGAACATAATGGTAGATAGATACTTAATAAGTAATTCTGACAGGGATAGGCCCAACACTAACCTGAATTTAGTTTTATGTTACAATTTTTTTTTTCCAGGGTTATCATAAACAGATTGAACCTCATAATTCAAGAGTGGATGGCAATCGCCAACAAACCCCGGGGAGCCCACAACGGTCACACCACACTCACAAACAAACACAACTCCTACAGCAGATATTACAATCTTTACAAGACATTCAGATAAAACAAGAGGCCCAACAGACGTTCATACAGACACTTTCAGAGACCCAACAAGAAATGCAACAATCACAGCAAGAACATTTCCAAAAAAACTTACAGATACAAAAAGAAATGCTTCGATTGCAGAAATGTCATTTTAATGAATTTGCAAAGACTAAAGAAGAAATTAATCAACTTCACCGACATAATTTTCAAGAGTTTGGACAGATTAAATTAGAAATCACTCGACTGGAGCAACGTCATTTTCAACAGCTTTCACAGGCTCAACAAGAAATGTATCAATTATATCAACAACATTTTCAACAGCTTGCACAGACTCAAATAGAAAGGAATCAACTGCAGCAACATCATTTTCAAGAACTTGCACGTGCTCAACAAGAAATTAAACAATTACAAAAATTTCAAAAATCATATTTACTAAACCTCTCACTTGACATATCTAAGATAGCTATGTCGCAAAAAATCCACCATGAGCATTCACAATATCATTTTGAAAGGACCACACACAAACAAACAGAAATAATACAACACCTACAAAGGCAACAACAAACTTCTCAAGAATGCAGACGGATCCAAGATACAATGCAACAAACACAATTGTTATATTTGCAAACATCCTCACACACACAACAATGCGTAGAACAACCACAACAACAAAACTTGAAGCACTTACTAGACATCGATAAGCTTCAACTTTCTCCCGGACAAACATGCACCCAAAAGCTGGCATGCATCCAGCAGCAGAAAGAATCTTCGCAAAGCATTAAATGGAAGGACTGTGAAAACCAAACATTATTTGAGGAAATAACTGAAAAAGAGGTTTTTAAAATGGTAAGAATACGATCAAAATTGGGTTAGTAATTGTCTGATTTAAATAGGGAGGAACTTTGTTTGACTATTATCAAAGTTACAAAAACAATTTTTACATATTTATCAGGTCATGGCACTTTTAATAGATCTTATCAAAACCCATAAAATAACACTGATACTATAAAATATTATCAGCGTTGACAGCAAAAAAGACATGTAACTTGTATTTTCAAAAAAGGATCTTCCTATGAAAATTGGACTGTAGACTGGTGCCATACACTTTCATTTTTCTCTTTTCAAATAGTGTCTAGAGCTATCTGGCTCTTAACACAAGTGAAGCGTTAAAAGGGAACACTAAGAGGGAATTCCAAATCACTTGTAATCCACATGCCACGCTAGGTCTAAGAAACTTTGACCTGAAAAAGTATCATTGGGTATTAGGCAACACTTTAGAGCCCTTCTCACCTCATAGATAACACCTAACTTTTAATAGTGTATATTGCTCCGACCAGGCCCGGATTAACACTTTTAGTAGAACTTGGGGCCCTTAGAAGTTAGTTCTCCAGTGAATGATTATGAATATTACGAATACATATACCATACATGGATAATTTTATTTTATTTAGAGACAAACATTTAGCAATCATGGTGAGTACCATGAGTTTTGTTATTAACATATTAATTATTAATACTATAGTAACTATTAAACTATACAGTCTATTATATTCTGAGTGGATTATAGTACTGTAAATTAATAGCTAATAATATAATACTGGACATTATTTAATCATAGATTATTTCAGTGTAATAGCATTTTACGTAGTCATCTCTCTGCAGATAAAATAGTAATAGTACTAGTAGGCCTATAGTAAAACTTTTTTTTTTTTTTATTTCTCACGTCACATTTAGTTAATTCTTAAATATTAGTAATTTGATCATTTTACCTCAATAATTACTGTCAATAGAAAATCAATGTTTATTTTTCTGTCAAAAGTCAACGGTACCATCTGCAGATACGTAGTATTCCCGGTTTGTCAAAAGCAAAGGTTGCGTTAATTTATAAGCATGGACTGTCAGACTCCACGTAATACCAGGCTATCAGCACCCTTCGATTAGGGAATTTCTAGATATTGTGTTTAGTTGCTTAAAATAAAAATAAATTATTTTTCCTTGTATTTTTCACTTTCATTTGTTTCAATTTCAATTAACATTTTTTTTTTAGCCGAACTCCAGAGCCAGGGGACTCTAATTGTTACTGGAGTAAAAGATAAAGTTTTTAATAATTATAGTAGTAACCAGGGCTACTACGAGGTCAAATAAGGTATTTTCTAAAAAAAAAAATACAACAAAATTATAAAAAAATTATTTCGATAAAACTGATCCCAAGTTTCGCTGTTGTCAAATAATGAATAATGCAGAAAACCGCAGTTCGTTTCCTAGTTCGGCTGTAATCTTATATCTCGGTTAGTCGGGTGTGAGACGTTCTCTTAAGGCATGACACATTAAGGGGTTGTTTTACAATTCACGAGGCCTCAAATCAATAAAAATAATTCATACATTATTATTTAGTTCACAACTTAGTTCATTCCCATAATTTTTTCCGGCTCCACCTCTTTTTGAAAAAGAATATAATTTGTGTTATTTAATGAGTACAATTTAGAAACATGTTTGGTAATTCAACTGAGGGCAATCTTTCACTGGTTGTGTATAGACGAACTAGAATAGCTCGGTGATAGAGCAGGGTGCACAAATCCAAAGGTTTCGAGTTCGATTCCTGTGTCCAGGTTGTCATTTTTCACTTAAATCGAATTTGATTCGGTTGTCAGGACTGATCCTGTGGATAACCATCACATATCAGTTTGTGATTGCACAGTAGGGCCTCCATATCCGCTGATTCAGTATCTGTGGTTTATCGCTGCCTAATTTTATATAATTTTAATTAAAGAAAGAAAGTGTATAATTCACAATTCCTACACCATCACCCCACTTTATCTTCTCATTGTGGGCATTTTGCTATCATATCACCATAATCATCATCAGTGATTGTCGCAACAAGCTGTATAGAGAATAGTAAGTACATTCTAGTGTACAGTACACATTATTACGTACTTTATTAATTTAATGTTGGTAATGTTACACGAATACCACGTTATATAATAGTTTGGTATTATCAGCGGTAGATCTAAGAACATATTACACGCAGATATGGGGGTCCTAATGTACATGAAGTATTATGTTTAGTAATGTTAAATTGCTAATTGTCCATCATTTTTAATTCTAGCAATAACTGAACTTTCGCCCAGGACAAAAAAATTACATAAAATGACCTTAACCTTCCAGTAGTGACAGCAGGAAAAATAAATATATGTATATTTTAAATTTTTGCCATTATACCAAGTAAGACGCCATGTTACGTTTGGTACAAGCTTTTCAAGCTACGACCAAATTTGTACTCTATTTCACTTATTATAATATTATGGTATGAATAATAAATAATACATTTTAATGTTTAGGAACCAAAACTTATGCTCCAAACATCCAGGTTTGGTAGAACAGCTAGAACTATGGAGCAAGAAAAGAGGAGATCCCGTGCCAAGAAAAACAAAAATATTTCCGGGCTACACGCTGCGGTAAGGACTTTAAAGACAATCAATGCAAAAAATGTATAAATAGTGAGGTATTGCAATAGTTATTTGTTTGATTGTATAAATGTAAATGAGCGTATACCTTGTAAGCCCCTTTACCCCTTTGGAGGATATAGAAATAATTTTACAGAGACTGACATTTACAAAAACTAGAGCTGCAGAACATACTAACCCCCCTCTTACACAAATAGGGCTCCATCGCCACGGTTGTAGAAAATTTATTTACTTTGTACTGTTTAACTTGTATATTCTCTACTTGTGGCCAAGGACACGTCACAAGTGGAATAATAACGTTTTGATGAGGGAAAGGAATTCTCTGATTGTACCCTGATTTATTTTTAGGGGATAGAGGGGTCCTATTTGTAGTGGCTTATGGTGAATTCTCCCAACAAGAGTTGGTTAGTTTTATTTTGTAGAAATACTTACTGACAAAATTTAATCAACTACTACAATTTGGTGGCGTGCTCAATACAGCTTTTACCAAACATTTCCATACAAAATAATTAATCCAAAGCATTTTCAAAAGTTGTGAAAACTATTTATTTTATTTTTTTCGGGAAAACAAGGAATTGTGCTTGAATATTATTCTATAGTTTTAGTGGCCACCCTGATTAAATAAAAATTAATATGTATAATAATAGTAGGGGTGTGCAAAGGTCACTTTTTAAATGTTATGTGAAAAGAAGCTTTAAACACGTAAAGCAAAGTCGAAGATAAGAATGTGTTATTGTTGTCACAGCACTACTTTGAGTTTTTTTTAACTATCCATTAAGTGCAACTTGCTAACGATAAAGACTTAAGAAAAAACAAAACCCGCTACATTATTTTTGCTGACATCTGAATTTAAAATATTTCAACATTGCGAAGGATATTGCGGATGTCAAAGTCGAAGCTGCACACAACACATCCCAAAAGAATATATAGAATATAAACATTACTGACATAAAGAAACATTTTGAGAAATATTTTATCTTCTATTAATTTCCTCATGTTTGCGACATCTTGTTGCAGGTCGCCCGGTACACAGACAAGAATAACGACACTGCATGGAGTGAGATTGTTCAACTCTTGGAGGTCAAAGTTGACTCCGACAGTGAGACATACAAGCAGTTGCTAGATATCAAAAGTGAAGCGTCTCCCCTCTACAGGGCTAGTGAACGAGGTCACCTGGAGTTGATGGAGCTACTCCTGGAACACGGTCTAGATGTCGACAAGGTGGTGTTCGGTGATGACTCTACCTTGCTGCATGCAGCGGCGAGATACAACCATGTGTCACTGGTGAAACTACTGATGGATCACGGCGCTACCATTAACAAGACTGATCAAGATGGCTGGACAGCGTTGCATTGGAGCATTTACTGGGGCCATCTACCAGTGTCTCAACTTTTGGTGGAGGCAGGTTTAGATCCCTGACTCCAGGTTTTGTGGTGGTACGTTATAACCTTGTGTTGTGCCAGGACAGATGTAGCAAAATGTGTTACCTCACTCACTGCATAGCAGCCTGATTTTGCAAGTTATGTGCATCTGTGTATGATTAGCATGAGTCTTTAACTTTAGTAATGTTTAGGTTTTTTTTCTTTGAGTCTAGTTTGAATGGAGGTTTTTTTCCCAAGTAATATAAATAAATATTTTAAGATGAATTTCTGTAATAGATCAATGCATAAACCATGAATAAGTACAAGCATAATTTTTTTTAGAACTACATTTATTTGTGAAAATTATATAATCACACAAATTCAAATTTTAAATAAAAAAATTATAATTTTTTTTTAAATTAGACAAAAGGAAATATTAAAGGACTCTTTTATTGGCTATGAAATTATATCTTAAATGGGAATAAAATCAAACTAGGAGTTTTAGAGAAAAAAATCGAAAATTCAGATACTCAAAATTTTTCAAATTTTATAAAAAAAAATCTATGAGTTGAGTTTGAGTGGTTACTAAAACTCAAAGTTCGAGTACTCACTTGCCCCATGTAATTTGTTTGTTTATTTATCGTTTTCTAAAAAAAAATTAATTTGTCAAAGTTATTGTTGAAATAATATCAACTCTTTTTTATACAATAAATGTAATATTTTTTGTTCTGTTGTAAACTGCAATGTAAAAATATGTCTGTAATAAAAATATCTATATTATCAGGTGAAGGTGTTTATTTTAAATAATAACTACGATGTTAGTCAATTCACAAAAAATAAATTATACCTTCCCCATTTTTACACAAGAGTGACTAAAGAGAAAGTACTGTGAAATAAATAAAATAAAAAGCCCAAAGATCACATCAATATGTATGTCCACAAACATGTTTGTCGAAGAATAGGAGTCCAATGTGTAAGTTTCACCCCTCTATAAATATATTCATTCATGGATAAGAGGGGTTGAACGTGCTAGTTTTATCCCCCCCCCTCCCCCCCAAACATATTCATTCATGGGTTAGAGTGGGATTAAAGTGGATGGGTGGAAAATACAATGTTTAATTAGAACTATTCTATTAATTTAAAAAGTTTGTTAGATAATTCCATGACAGATATTCAGGAAATGTTGATATCAACATGTGAGGAAAATTAAACTTTCTGAGTTTGTACCGGAGCAATGTTTTACTTATTTTGCCATAAACATTTCCAAAACACTGGTCTTTTCTCGTGTCCCCTTGCATCCCACCTTAAAGGGGCCCAGTATTATGTCCGCGCAAGGCCTATGCAGGGTAGGGTCAGACAACGTCGGAGATTGTGTTAAGTTTCGTGTGTTCTAATGAGTAAAACCTGAGCAGATATACCTATGTGGGTGGTATGTCGGCCACGGTGTTTTGGTTCCGACAGGGCCAGTAACTGTAGTTGGCCACTAACTGTTTCCTGCAACACGCCAGTTCCTCATGAGATAACCAACTCTGCTCAATTAATGAAGATCGAGGAAGCGCGGACAGCCAAGGACGACAAACATGCAAATATCAACAGGAAACTACAGAGGTTTTATTTGATAACTGAAAAGGATGGCCGCGTCGATGTATACATGGTCTAAGGTGTCTTAAGCGCTACCAATGTGACTCTCTTAGTGTCACCATCACAGGGTTGGTACACCTTTTACAAGTGTTTCCAAACTGAAAAATATACATTTTCAGGGTATGTTATAAACAAACACAAATTTTTTTTAAAAACACGTGCTATTTTCAACCAATTTTTTTCTATCACCACGTCTTACTATCTGTTTGGGTTATACTCTTATGTACTAACTACACTAATGTATTAGGGATTAGGAAGGTTTAATTTAGAAGAAGTGCACCCGCATTTATTTGGAAGCAGTATGGAAAAACCACACTCAGTGCAACTTACCATGATATTCCCTTCTTGGGCAGTCTAGTCTAGCACGAGAGAGAACATAATTAAAGACAAAAATACGTCTGTGCTCTTAGCAGAATAGTATGATTTGAAGTTAGGGCGTAGAAAGTTCATTTTTTACACAGAGAGAGGGAGGTGAGCTCCAGTATAAAGTTGATGTAATATATCAATATTTTTATGTTTCATATTACACTATGATACGTGTTAGGGTGGAGGGATAGTGTATGTGTATTTATTAAGTTACTAATACAAAAATGATTTGACTGTTTTGTCAGACCCACTAACTGGCTCGATCCAAGAAACGTCCTTAGTTCAAGCATAGCTTTCGTGGTTCCACTACGCCGCAGCTTACAAGATAGGATAAGCCACAGTAGCCCCATGGCTTCTTTGGTGCTGACTGACAGCTTTGAAAAGTTACCAGACCAAATTATGTATCCCTACGCCGAACTAAATGATATGCAACAACATGTGTTTATCAGCTGTCACTTCTGACAGTCAAAATTTAGGTATATACCTAAATGTTGACTGTCAGCACCAAAGAAGCCACGGGGCTACTGTAGGTGACCTTTCAGTGCAAACCAAGTGTTCCAAAAAAAAATTGTTTATTTGAAATGTTGACAGAGATATTGTCATAATAGAAGGCTATAAAGAATTCTTCTTGTAGGTGAATATTAAAATAATAACAATGAATTACCCGCTTCAGTTGCCGAATAGTTTAAGAGTTCACTCTCACAGAAGACCGGGCTGCCGAAGGCTTGGAAAATTTATATTTATTAAACCCTTTTTGAAGCTCTGCAAAGTATTTTTTTATGGTAAAATAACCCCCAAAATGCCGAAGGCTAGGAACATTTCTAAGCATTTAATTCTTCTAGACGCTTTCTGAAGTTCTTTTTTATGAAAAACACAGCCCTCTAATTTGCATTTGTATCCTAATTTTGATATTGTTTGAACTACAGTAGCCCCATGGGTTCTTTGGTGCTGACTCACAGCTCACAACTGACTTCTGACACTCAACATTTAGGTGTATAGCTAAATTTTGACTGTCAGAAGTGACAGCTACTAAACACATGTTTTTGCAGATCATATGGTTCGGCGTAGGGATACATAATTTGGTCATGGTGACGTTTCAAAGCTGTCAGCTGTCAGTCAGCACCAAAGTAGCCATGGGGCTACTGTATAAATAAAGCCATATATATTTGTTCATAAAATTTCGCAGGGGGTTTAAAGCCCCCCTCCAACCTAGCTACGGGCTTGTGCTTAAGGGGAAAAAAAGTCGTTAAAAAATGTAAAAATATCTTACAATTATTCCAGTGATTTCTCCCTAACTTTGACCCTGACACATACAATTCACAGTTTTCCCCCCAACCCCTCCAGTCACGTACCCGCCGCCTGATATGGTCACACAATTACAGGAGTGAGCCCTTGTGGTTCGAGGTCACCTCACTTGACTTGATCCGGGGGGTAGCGACAAATATGGCGACCAGATTGATGTTTAGGTTGAGATATTAATGAGTCGGTAACTAGTTGTTTTCCGAGTCGTATCTTCACGTCCGACGTTTTTGGCTAAGAGTCGTCCTTCAACCACGTTTTATAATGGCGCGCCATTACTTTGATGTAAAATAGTTCGGTTACCGATCTGGAAGATTACGTCAACAAGTCAAGGTTCCCCCTGCCGGGATATTTACATGAAATGTTCACTATTAGATACGGTATACGTCGACATGCGAACAGTTTGTTTTTAAATTTCCATTCCCTTCTTTAGAAGAGGTGACGTGGGTATAGTAGCATTTTGGTAGAAAGAACCTTTAGAAAATACAAACATGTAGTAAGATTTTGAAAGGAAGAAACCTTTAGAAAATATATTATTATTATTATTATTATCACCGCGTCTTACTACCCGTTGGGGTTATACGCACTTACGCTAATGTGTAATGGTAAGGTTATTGTGAGATGAAATGGAGGACCTACAGTTTAACGTGGAATCCGAACCACGGTGGAGGCCTGGCATTCCCCACATTCACAAGATGTCTTGTCAGAGGTGAAGGAAGGGTTTGGTAATCAAATAAATCTGTGCCGGGACCGAGGATTGAACCCGGACCTCCCAGCACAAAAGTCCGACTCCTTACCTCTAGACCACCAGGTCACCTAACGTGAAAGCTTTGGATTTGGTCAGAATGTCAGATACGAGTAGATAAGAAATGCGGACGACGCACGGCTTTCGTTCTTAACAACTTAACTCGTGTTCCTATTTAACAGCGGCGCATAGCGTTCCGGACTGTGGCTTCTAGACGCACCTTATTCATCACCCGCCGCGACACACCGTTAGCGGAACACTGCCTTAGACCGTACGACCACCGAAGCGGTTCAATTAATATTTTACCGAGTAAGCCGAGTAGGGTTTTCAAGGTGACGGCTTACTTAGGATCGATCGAGGGCGATGTAGATTCTGACATAAGCTAGACTTACCTTCTTTTTTACCCCTTTGCCAGTTCATCCCCTTACTCGACAAATAATTCATGGCTCAGGGCTCTACCTATGAGCCACTATTAAAACAAGTTGAGTTCTAAAACGAGTTAAATCATGAATACAGCCTATACTTTAAGATGGATATTACCTTGAGCACATTTTACCCAGTCCCTTGATATATTAAGTGTAATATCTTCATGTTAGCTTAGCATGTTTTCTGACATTTGAAAGATTACCAAAGATATAATTCAATATTAATCTATATTTGAGAGAGAGAAAAAAATCACGTAGACAAAAAACTATTTGAATTTTTATTATTTTGGAAGTAAATCCATTTTTGCCAAGATTATGGATGCGAAACTATTTTTAAGTGAATTTTCGAATGGCAAGTAGGACAAAATTACCGTGGACAAATTATATCAAGTGCAATTCTGTATCCTAATTTTGAAACGACCCTCCTATAGTAGGATTCTGGTAGTAAGAAATATCTTTAAAAAAAATACAATCATTATTTTGTGGTTGACAGTGATAACGTTTTACTTACTATATTATTGGGTGTTTTTTTAGTACCACGTCTTGCTATACGTTTGGTTTTCACGCATATGAATTAATTATGCTATTGTGTTGGGGATGAGGAAGTTGAATATACAAATGTACCTGCATTCGTATAGAATGAAACTTAAAAAAACCTTTAGAGATAAAAAAAACTAGCCTCTTTACACCTAACCGGAAATCTAACCCCGGTCTCCACATCATCGACAGTTTATTACGAGAGTGACGCCTTATACTATTCGACCACTGAAGTGATTATTACCGTGATTAGTGTTATTTTATAAGTATTGAAACTATCTATCAAAAATTGGTATCCGAAGATCATATGACTATATTACATCAGTTTTAGTAGCTGTTGTAACGGTCAGATATGTTCCTGGCACTATCAACACTAAAGTACTGAAGCTGAGTGTGATATAGTCGCTTGTAACACTCGGCTGGGGCGTTGTTAGGGGTTGTTATGAATTAAACCCCCTCTCGGCCACGTGGTTAAACAGAGACACACCCACGCTCTATTGATTGAGTCCTTCAAGCAGGACGCTGAAGATGATCTTCCCCATATGTTGATGTCTAGTAGTTCACACTCGACACACAAACACACAATATTACGTCTGTTGCTGTGTACATCACTCGGCATACAAACACACAATATTACGTCTGTTGATATTGTGTACAGCACTTGACACACAAAAACACAATATTACGTCTGTTGATGTCGTGTACAGCACTCGACACACAAACACACAATATTACGTTTGTTTATGTTGTGTACAGCACTTGACACACAAACACACAATATTACGTCTGTTGATGTTGTGTACAGCACTCGACACACAAACACACAATATTACGTCTGTTGATGTGTACAGCACTCGACACACAAACACACAATATTACGTCTGTTGATGTTGTGTACAGCACTTGACACACAAACACACAATTTTACGTCTGTTGTTGTGTACAGCACTCGACATGCAAACCCACAATATTACGTCTGTTGATGTTATGTACAGCACTCGACACGCAAACACACAATATTACGTCTGTTGATGTGTACAGCACTCAACACACAATATTACGTCTGTTGATGTGTACAGCACTCAACACACAAACACACAATATTACGTATGTTGATGTTGTGTACAGCACTCTACACACAAACCCACAATATAGGTCAGTATTTTAACGTGGCTTTATATTTGTTTGGACAGTTCTGTGTAGGTGTGATGGATATCCAATTTTGTTAATTTACAATCTAATGTGAGGGTTCAAACTCAATTTCAAAACTATGTATTTTGACAGTGTAATCGAATAAATCACGAAATCACACATGCTTTCACATTTAGTATATTATAGTTTAGAACAAAATTTTCAAAAATTAGCAATCAATTAGCCTCAAATAATAATTATCTTAGAAAAACAAATATACCTTTTAATTAAGCGTGTAAAACACTCCTCAGATACCCTATTGTGACAAAAACTTAAACCTAGTTTCAAAAATTAGTAAACTATCATTAAACTTTGTTTTTATTCAAAAATAAATAAACAGTATTCTTTTTAATGTCACATAATTCCCAGGTATCAATTTTAAACAAAATCGTTTGAGCCATTTTCGAAATATTTAGAATTTTCCAAAATAAATTGTCTTTAGTTTGATGAAGGGCGATTAGGGTTCGAATACGGGTCGGCTGTAATGAGGTTATTTTTAAACCCTAAATGGTTTTCACCCCTCTTCCTTCACGTTAATGCGGGTACACTTATTTTAAATTCAAACGTTCTCATCCCTAGCACATCGTAATTAGTACATATTCGTATACTCCTACAGGTTAGTAAGAAGCGATGATAAAAAAAATCAGGAAATTGGCGCTTCCAACTCTGATACTTTGGTACACCTCTAGGGGGTGACCTGGCGGTCTAGGGGTAAGATGTCAGACATCTGTGTTGAGGGTCCCGGCGCTCAATCCTCGGTCCCGGCACAGATTTATCTGATTACCAAACCCTTCCTTCACCTCTGACAAGACATCTTGTGAATGTGAGGAAT
>CABEEJ010001705.1:10754-66747 GCA_901482245.1 Timema douglasi
TTTTTTTTTTAATTTGAACTGTATAATTTTGTATACAAAACAGTAAATATGGAAACTGTTGTTATCTGTAAGTTTGACATCCTAAGGAGTTCACTCTTCTTATCCTGTCTCCCTCTCTCTCTCTTTTTTTTTAGAACCGCGTCTTACCGCTTGTACGGGTTATACGTTGACTTTCTGGTGTTATTAATATTATTATTACTACACTATTCGTTAGCTGTGTATGAATCAAAAGTTTCCTCACTTGGCGCCATTTAAAGAGTAAATTTTAATCCAACCGCGATTTGAACTATCCTAGTTTTCTAGTAAAAATAGTTCTAAACTCGTTCCACAAATGTATCCACATTTACACTCTCTAGCCAAAATTTCAAGTTATATTTTTTGGTCAGGAGGCAAAGGTGTAAAATATTTACATAATAATAATAATAATAATTATTATTATTATTATTATTATTAGCACCGCGTCTCACTACCCATTCGGGTTGTACGCACTTACGCTCATGTGTAATGGTAGGGCGATTGTGATATGAAATGGAGGACCTACAGTTTAACGTGGGATCCGAACCACGGTGGAGGCCTGTCATTCCACAAACTCACAATGATTAATACACGTCTTATCAGAGGTGAAGGAAGGGTTTGGTAATAAGATAAATCTGTGCCGGGACCGAGGATTGAGCCTCGGAACCTCAGCACAAAAGTCCGACACCTAACCGCCAGGTCGCCATATTCGGACGTTTTATTAAGTCCACAAAAAATGCCAACTGTTAAATTTGTTTAACAAAGCTTATAGTCGACCTCGGTGGTCTTATTGTAAAGTGCTCGCCTCAGGGCACGATGTTCGTGGGTTCAAACCAAGCTGGGGTCGACCGATTTTTCTTGAGCGATAAATAGCGTTGCACAACTTCCTTCGGAGGGGAATTAAAGCCGTCGGTCCTATGTCGATTGTGGTATGTAAAAGAACCCATAAAAGTATATGAAAATACCTTTCGCGGCAAAAGTGGTAGCCCTTTCGTCCTCACTCATAGACAATATCGTGTACTAATATAACCAGGTTCAAAAAATTCGCGTTTAATACCTTTAAAAATAAACAAAACAAGGTCATGTGACCTTTCCATTTAATTGATTTGTATATGTATCGATTTTTATGTATCGCCCATTTTTACTTGCAATGGACTTAATATTAAATTGTATATTATAAATGTATCTATCGTTTATTATAGAGCGACACAATATCCAAGCAAAGTATTTTTATAACATAATAAAATAAGATAAAACATCCCTCACGATTCACGAGCAAACATATTCAAACATACCTGTGGCCTTAATTATTTCACCTAAACTCGGCGACTAGACTGGCTGACAGCTATTGGGGCTGGGATGCAAATTTCCCAGACTGTTTGGACTAGCTCGAGTGTTGTAAGGGAACTAAGGGTGAGTTAATCAAAACTTTAGAGGGGAGTGGCCAGTGAGCATTGAGATATGTCAGAATCTTCCCTTAAATCAACGTCTTCTTACTATGCGCATGCGTGTTGGACCCTTGAACGCTCAAAACTGTCGTGTGTGTGTGTAGATACCGATCTTGCTGCTATCCGGAAAGCCTGTTGTGGACTTGATTGTTCACACACTATCACTGTAGAAGAAAGTTACTTTATAGGGTTAAACTATTGCACAAATTTAGAGATTAATTAAATAGTTAAGATTAAAATAGACTGACCTGCTGATGAAGAGGAGATCGGGGTCTATTCAGGGTGGTTTTTCCTAAATGGTCTCCATCTCTTCTTCCACGCAAATGCGGGTAGGCTACCTCTAAAATGTTTACTTCCTCATTTTTAGCTCCATTAAAGTAATTATCTCATATGCGTATAACCTTAACAGGTACTAAGACACGGTAGTTAAGAATAATTAAAATACTACCCGATTTAAATAAAAACATTGGATGTTTTCGTAGGCATGTGCTCATATACACGAATCGCCACTGGAAATACTTATCAAGATGACGTTACGAAAATTAAACTTAATTGATTTTAAAGGCATTTAAAAAATCATTATTTTAGTTATTTAACGTGCACCTGTTGATCCAACAGATATTATCAGCACACAACTAAATAAATTAACTTATATCTAGAGAATGTGCAAAAACCTATCCCCCTGGGCCGTTAATTTTTTACTATGAAAGAGGAAAAACCCACATTTCTCAAATGATAAATTATTCAACCATACCGGGAATCTAACCCCGGACATTTGGCTCAGTAGGCAGACAAGTTACCGAATGAGCTAAGGTGCCAAACCACATCAAAGAGATTAAATAGCTTATGTTAAGTCATAATCAATAACCGAATACACCCCCAATATAACGACGCTCCCGGACTAAAAGCGGGTGCCAATATGTTTACCCCTAGTTTACTTAATTTGTTATGGTCCTTATAATGTACAGCAGTAGACTAAAACTAATTGGAACGTGGTCTTAGATAATAGTGAGAGCACAGCGGCCACTCTATAAAGACTGTGTGCCAGACAAGGAAGAAGAGGTGTGGTCCTTGGCCCTACCCCAATGCGTGTGTGTGTGCTGGGTGTTGACTTGGGTTCTGGAGGGAGGACGGGGGGTGGAGAGGTCGGGAGGCCTGAATCCAGTTTCACCAGTCACCGAGAATGCGGCCCAGACCATGAGGAGACAAGAGAGAACATGGGACTATTCGTTATTACAATAAAGAATTACTATTAGTGTTTAAGACAGGCGCCACCATCAAAATAACTTAAATTGTTCCAAACAGGATGCGTGTATTACGCCATGCACGACATTTGCAGCGTTACAGGAAACCGGTAACTGGGTATGGATTTCGAAATAAAAGGGTAAATAAGACCCCCGATGCGTGATGAACTTTTGCGAAACGAATTAATAATGATATTTCTATATATCTTGTGATTAGAGCTGCTTAACACATAAATTGGGTTAACTTCTGGGAAACCCACTTCAGTGGCCGCCTGGTCTATTCTCACAGTAGACTAGACTGCCGATTACTAAGAGATTGAGGTTCAAATCTGAGTCGGGTTTACTGAGTTTTTTTTAAAAAATGGTGTTCCACTCTACCTCCACGCAAATGAGGGTATACTTCATCTAATATAACTTTCCCAGTACCTAAAACCATTAGCGTAATTAGTACATAAGAGTATAACCCAAACGAGTAGTAAGACGCGACGCGGTGCTAAGAAAACTTCTGGGAAAGCATTCACAGGAGCTTAGAATCATTCGTACTACAATTGTTTTGATCCAAGAAAGGCTAACATTTCAACTAGGCCTATCTGAATTTAAGCCAGTTTAACCTACTAATAATAATGAAAATAATATTCGAGAAGTGTATACGTCCCTACTAAATCCAAAGCGCAACGTCTCAATGACCTAGCGAGGTATGTGTTCTGATTCATCTGAACACTAACGTTTCTATATGAGATAGTTTATTTCAAATTTAAACTATAATAAACCCTTGGTTTGCTAAACCACATAATCAAGGAGCCGTCCTTACGTTACATCAGGGTTTTGGGGAGAGAGGGTTTTTATCAGTATATTCTTACGTTTTCTTACAGGAGAAGGGGGGAAGGAGAGGATCATATCCAGCATACTTAGGGTTTTTATCCTTGTCCAACTAGAAAAAAATTGACAGAAAGTAAACTTTAATATTTATAAAATTTTCCTGGTTTATAATTTGTAGATGATTTATTATTATTAATTTTATTATTAGCATCGCATCTTACTACCCGTTCGGGTAATACGCACTTACGCTAATGTGTAATGGTATGGTGATTGTGAGATGAAATGAAAGCCCTACAGTTTAACGTGGAATCCGAACCACGGTGGAGGCCAGGTATTCCTCACATTCACAAGTTGTGATTAATACAAGTCTTGTCAGAGGTGAAGGAAGGGATAAATCTGTGCCGGGACCGAAGATTGAACCCCGGAACACAGCACAGAAGTCCGACACCTTACCCCTAGACCACCAGGTCACCTGTATAGATGATGTAATACACCTAATTTTATTCCAATTAAAGTATTTTAAAATATCATATCAAACTTTATATTACCTATCCTTAGCCTATGTATAATAATAACCAAGCCATTAAAATAATCTAACTTACTAATTAATAATATTTAGCACCGCATCTAACTACCCGTTCGGGTTATACGCTTTAAGTACTAATTACTCTAACGGATTAGGAATTGGGAAGGTTGAATTAGAGGAAGTGAACCCGCATTTGCGTGGAGGGAGAGTGGAAAACCATTTAGGAAAAACAAAACAGTTCACCCGACCGAGATTCGAACCTCGATCTCCCCGTCCTCAGCAGTCGAGCTCAACACGACAAGCGCGTTAGCCAACTACGCCACCGAGGCGGGTCTAACTTACTAAATCATGAAAATTGCTAAGATAAGGGTGGAATGATGGAAAAGCTTTTGATTCTCACGTAGGGGGTGGGGGTATCGAAAATCACGAGGGAGGGAAAAAAAGCCTTATAAAATTTAATTACGGCCCCCAAACCTTTATGAAGAAGTCCCAAATGTTTCACCCAACCTCCGAATCCAGAAGCGACCATCCAAACAAGTACACGACCGATACCCTTTAACATTCATATCGAGCTATAACGAAATAAACCATTTTCATCCCCCTCTCGTACGATGTGGGGTTGATGTGTGGACCGGTGCTGATACACTGAGCACAACAGGAGAGCTCGGTGAATGAACGAACCACAGACAAAACAGCGTCAGGAAAGAGAAAGGGTCGTGACGGCGCACCTATATCCCACTGATAAAAGCATCCCATTCGACGTCACATACACATACAAGTGCAAATTTAAGGGAGGGGAGGGGCAAAGGGGTTACGTACACCCTCCCCTCCCCCCTTAGGTAGAATATGTGATTTTTTTTATTAGACTAATGAAAGTGTAGGATGAGGGCTTTGGTGGTGACCAATGAGGTTGTATATTAATTTCTGGAGTAGAAGTACAAGGTAATTACTTGTAGGGGTGAGGATGAGCTTGAACTCAGCACGGGCGAATGAACGAGTCGTGAATGGAAAGGGAAATGTTTCTCCATTCAATGTGCCTGTGACCCCCCCAAACCCCCTTTTTTTACAATTTATAAATTCATGCTTGAACACACCGGCATAAAATAACTGATGGCATCACACAGTCGGTAAGTGAGCGCACATATACACAACCGAGTCACTGAAACCATCTCAGACAAAGTTGCCGTCTAGTAATACAGTGGCCGAATGGTCTAAGGTTTCACTGTCGTGTTCGACTGGCCTGCTGATTACGGAGAGATCGGGGTTCGAAACGCGGTCGGGTCTAATGAGATGAGGGTGGTTTTTCCTAAATGGTTTCCCACTCTCCTTCCATGAAAATGCAGGCAGGTTGCCTCTAAAATGCTTCTTTCTTCAACCCTACACCATTTGAGTAATTGCCATACATGCGTATAGCCTGATCAGGTAGTAAGAAACGATGATAAAGATAAATCAGTATTTTATCTTTATATGCCTCCAACAAAAAGAGTTAAATGTGCACTATCAACGCTACCAGCGTGTGCTTGACACTGATTCGAAATACCGAGGTTCTAACCACAATCAAGTGCGTTTAAAGTTATTTTCTCCATAAAGTGGTATCTTTCCAAGCTAATGATGGTGAATCTTCTTTAACTTAAAACCAACCTTACTAATCCTGTCCCCCGGGATTATATTTATAAATGCTCTATTACTGGCAGATTGAAGCCTACTTTAAAAAGGGCACATTAGTCAGCTAAAATCGTAAAGCTGGACCTTAATTTAAACTTATAAGTTTATATTGTTTACGACGATGTTACTTGATTCGATACCCAAATGATATTTTGAATACATTTTCCTGCGCATTCGTCGACAGTAAGGACCAAGTTAAGGAGCGGCTACACGGAGCTGCACCGCACCGCATTTTCCCGGTGGAATGCTATCCATGTTTTTAAATGCGAGTGGCTACACGAGTCCGCACCGCACAGACGCGGACGTATCGTCGAGAAGCATTTCTCCACACTTTTGCGGTACGATAAGGTGCGGTGCAGGACGGCTCCGTGTAGCCGGTCCTTTAATCTCAAGCCGTTTTATGATAAGGAGAGCAGGACTGTACCGCAATACATAGCTCAAGTTTACTTGACATCTTATAGTTTATTTTTAATGAAACATTTCTCCTGTTCCTTAGAGCCGTCGAGGGTG
This sequence comes from Timema douglasi, assembly GCA_901482245.1. Classification (NCBI taxonomy): domain Eukaryota; kingdom Metazoa; phylum Arthropoda; class Insecta; order Phasmatodea; family Timematidae; genus Timema; species Timema douglasi. The sequence continues at coordinate 16,982 of CABEEJ010001705.1, forward strand.
AGAGAAATGTCGTTTCACGCAGTTAGAACACCGACCAGCTGTTCAATCCCGCAATAAGTCACCTCGACCCATCTGTCATTCCCGAGCACAGTCTCCATTAGACAACCCTCGCACACATGAGGACGACCATTCAAGACGCAGTGCTGGCCAGGTGTTTTTTCTTCCCTGTATCGCATACAACGGGAGACCGAAAACTTGGGAAACGGGACCTAGATATCGCAAAAAAAACCACTAATATTCTGATATTTAAAAAACCCTTTTAGAATTCATATATATATATATACTTTTTTTTGCAGTCGACATTAGTAACAATTTACGAAAGTATTCATAATATTTTATAGGTATTCATACTATCTGTCAATGGTGGCAGTTACAGATAACATTACTTGACGTATGGATATATGAAAGTAGATTTGAGTAGCTATCAGATATCGTTCTTCCTACCAGAATCCCACTATAATTATGTATTTTTTTAGCACCATGGCTTACAACTCGTTCAGGTTATACGCTTATGTACTAATTGTAGTAATGGTTTTAGGTATTAGGAAGGTTATATTTAAAGGAAGCATACCCCCATTTGCATGGGAGAGTGGACACCCAGTTTGAAAAAAAAACTCAGTTCAGCCGACCGAGATTCGAACCTCAATCTCCTCGTCATCGGCAGTCTAGTGCGAAAGTAGCGCCTTAGACCATGCGGCCACTAAAGCGAGTTATAGTTAAAATGTCTGCAGTTTTAAATCTGATTTGCATACTCCTCGTCCATAAGATTCCAAGTCCGTATTACCCAAGAGATCGATCTTACAGAACATATTGTTGGTATCGAACCTTTATTTCGCAAGAAGATGAAACAACTTTGGATTTACAAGGACAGCCGCTGCAACCAATCTCAACATCAAAATGAAAGCGCCAATGGCAATAAACAATTCAGTTGCCAGTTTCTAAATGTATCGTATTTTCACCATTCTTCCTTCAAAAGAATTTCCTAGAACTCTTTTATGCAGGCCCTAGCTTTTTTTATTATTTATTTAAATACACAAACCCATTACCAAATTTATTAACCGACAAAGTTGTACGCACGATTAGTGAGGCCAACACTCATCCGAAAACCGGGGGTTTAGTGTCGATAGACAGCAAAATGGTTGTTCGTCTATCAAAGTGACCCGCAAGGATGATCAAGAGGCTTAAAGAAATGGTTCCAAAACTTTTTAAAACGAAGAAACCCTTGCACTAGAAAAAATACATGCTGGAGCCCTCATGAATTTGTTCACACTAAATTGAACCTTCAATAAATATAATTAGATTTTAAAAGTATAAAATAAACGGAAAACATCACATGTTCTGCCTGTGTTTTTGGTGAAATATGTCCTTTGTTCAGAGTTGAAAAATTTGGCAATCCTAATTACTGATTCAGTTTTAGTGTGGAAAACAAATTAAGAATATTCTTACGTTGTCTCACGTAGCCTGAAATAACTATGACAGGAAACAAGGGCTCCGCGGAGCACAGTTTAAAAACCGCTGGTCTATAAGATCAACCCTGGATTGTCGATGACGGGGAGATCAGGGTTTGAATCTTGGCCCGATGCATCGAGTTTTCACGTTTTTCACGTTTGATGTTTCATTGTGGTTTTCTTTAATTTTTTTTTTTTTTGCAAGCTTCCATCCCTAATCCTCCTTTTCAGATTAACTTTTTTTTTTATTTATCACCGCGTTTTACTACCCTTTCGGATTATACGCATAAGTACTAATTACGCTAATGGATTAGGAATCGAGAAGGTTGAATTTAGAGGAAGTGAGCCCGCATTTGCGTGGAGGGAGAGTGGAAAACCACCCCCAGTTCACCCGACCGAGATTCGAACCTCGATCTCCCCGTCCTCGGCAGTAGAGCTCAACACGACTAGCGCGTTAGCTAATTACGCCACCGAGGCGGATTTCAGATTAACTAATTACAAACATGCTGTTAAATGTATAAATAATCTAAAAAAATATGGATATACATTGGTTTCAGGTCTTTTTATGAGGAATCCTCATTCCTTCTGAAGCTAATCAGTCAATAACCTTGTTTTAAAACAAATCCCCGGCCCGCGGAAGTGTAGTTGTATTCACTGGCCCGAGTCCAAGAGAACCAGTCAGCCTTCCACACGATGCTTGCACGTGTCGATGAGAACAACGAAACATTGCAATCATTATTTCAAATGCTAGGCCGTGACCACACCGTGAGAAATGGAACACTTTTACAAAGAAATAGCCGAGGTGCGTGTTTCATTGATCTATAGATGCACCCATAGATACAAGACGCACCTAAATCTACAACACTTTCATTATGGAATAAAATAGGTTAAGTAGAATTTTTTGAAGTTAATTTATATATAGACTCCCTTGGAATTCAATATTGGCCGAATTAAAATCAAAGGAAGAACCCCCCACCCCTTTTTTTTTCTCTTCTGATTGTCTGGTAAATATTTTGCACTAATTTCTAGCCAATACCAACAAAATGTCTCAACAAACTTTACCAATATCAGGTCACTATATTTAAGGATTTGACATACGTTATTAAAACTGGGTTGGGTTTAAAAACGACGTACTTAGGACAACGCCTATATTGTCAGTAGTGTCGATAGCGTTTGTCATCAATAATGTTTACTGTCAGTAGCGTCTGTGAGAAAAGTAGAGTTCTGCGTAGGAAAGTAAAGGAAAAAAAGGGCCGTGCTAAGATCTGTCATGGCCGTAGTTCCAATTCCGTCACCAGCATCAGCAATCATACATACGTGTTCGGAAATAAGAAATATTGGTTTATTTGAAGTTTTAAAATGATAAGAAAGAATACACAAATATAATATTTCTCTTTAATTTCAAAAATTATCCCATTTTAGGTAATAACTCAATAAAGTATAAAGGCCTAAATGGATATTTATTTTGTAGCATGGAATCGTATGAATTTGGACATCAATTTAACGTATTGGTATTTCGTAATTATGTTTATTAATCTGACCAATATAAAGATTCGTGCAATCTACTTTCTTATTAACACACCATGAAACAGGTGATTTGAAGAAGAGTTATTTTAAAAACACACACACATATATATATACAGATTATATGTGTGTACATATATGCACACATATATGTGTTTGTAAAATAACTCAATATTAAATAAAAATAACTTATATACTATGAAAAATTAACACTAGTTCTAACTTCAAAATACCTGTTTCACGATGTGTTAAGAAAAATACAGACTACACGAATTTTATATTAGGATGAGATTTGTAGAACTAAGCTGAGATCTGAGAGTAAAATGATTCACAGGTATTTGTTGTTCGTTGACAATTTGACTACTGATCAGCCCATTTTATGAGTCGCACCTTGGCATTGTTTCGAGGTCCACTAGACATGAAGTAAGATTGCAAGTAAAACAGTCTCACTACAAAAGTTTTTTGAGAGAGAGAAGGGGGAAGCAAGAAATATAAAAAGAGCAGAAATGTGGTGTAGCTCCCATTGTTATATAACTTGAAAACGTGTCATAGTAACCACACCAAATTAATTTAACTTTGTAAATGAGTGAATAAAAATAATTTCAATATAACTTCCAAACAAAGGCTTGAACATATCCATGTCTAAAAGTCACATGTGTGTTACTTATACTTACATTATCCCTTCAGTTTAGACATGTATTTACTGTGAACAACTGTCACGGCGCATACTGCCTGCCAGTGTGTGGTGCATATCAAAATACAAAAGTAGAACACTGTTGTTTTAGTAGCAATAGGGGACCAGCATATCTTCTAGTGCGGGTTATATTGTTTGTTAAAAGCAGTGGCGTGCAAGAAACTGAGCTTAAAGTAAAGACATTCCTGCCTCGATTTTTATAAATTTATTATTTTGAAATTTTAGGTATTTTTAATGAGTACGTTCAAAATAGATATTATTTTTCACCACGTCTGGTTATACGCATACATTAATTACGCTAGTGAAATAGGTATGGGGACGGTAGAGTTTTAGGACGATCGTACCACCCTTGTACGTGGGGGAGGGATGAGGGAAGAGTGAAAAATCATTTAGTAAAAAACATATTTAGTACACGCGACCGGGATTTAAACCTCAATCGGCAATATACTTATAAAACCAGAGTGACGCGTTTTATAATGCGACCACCAATGCAGGCATAAGAGTTTAACTTTTTTTTTAAGATAGGCTGATAAGGAAATGCACATGCATTTGGGAGGTGGGGAGGGGTGGTGAGTTGTAAAAAGCACGCGTGCACCCTAATTAAGATTTAAACCCCGTCAACGATGTCCAAGTTAAATGTAAATCTAACACCTTACGATCACTTAACTACCGCAGTGGATGAAATTACTAGTCTATTTAATATTATATGCCAGGTCTCCACCGTGGTTCGGATTCTACGTTAAACTTTAGGTTCTCCATTTCATCTCACAATCACCTTACCATTACACATTAGCGTAAGTGTGTATAACCCGAACGGTTAGTAAGACGCGGTGCTAATCATAACAATATCATATGGGTGACCTAGCGGTCTAGGGGTAAGGTGTCAAAACTTCTGTGCTGGGGGTCCGGAGTTCAATTTTCGGTCCCGGCACATATTTATCTGATTACCAAACCCTTCCTTCACCTCTGACAAGGCGTGTATTAATCACAACTTGTGAATGTGGGGAATGCCAGGCCTACACCGTGGTTCGGATCCCACGTTAAACTTTAGGTCCTCCATTTCATCTCACAATCACCTCACCATTCATTACACATTAGTATAAGTGCGCATAACCCGAACGGGTAGTAAGATGCGGTAGTAATAATAATATATGTTTATAACAAAGTACACAAAAGAAAGGAATAAGTGATGTAATTTAGTATCCGAAATCAACATTTGTTCTTTCATTCGTTAAAGCTAATTAGTTATCACAAAATGAAATCATATGAAAATCATTATTGATTTAGCTTTATATCCAATAATTACAAACTATTGGTCAATAAATGGTTTTAAAATGTTCATGGTTGAGCTTGTTTACTAGCATGTCGTTCAATCAGGATGTTTCTTACCAACAATTCCATATATTGCAGTAGATTAGACTGCAGATACCGGAGAGATCGAGGTTCGAATTTTGGTCGGGTGTAGGCCTACTGAGGGTGTTTTTTCCCCAAATAGTTTTCCACTCTACCTCCACGCAAATGCGGGTAACTTTCCTATTAATATAACCTTCATAAACCTAAAAACCGTTAGCGTAATTAGTACATAAGCGCACAGTCCAAACGGGTAGTGAGACGCAGTGCTAAAGAAAACCGAAAAACAATTACAGTCAATGTGCAAAGCAAGATTTAAAGAAGAACTTTCTTACATATAATTAGCATTTTAAAAGGTTCTTTTTCCTATCAAAATCCTACTGTACACCTTCTTGCACATATTGTTAGCTGGCAGTTAAGGGCTTCCTATCTGAATCCAGCTCTATTTCTATCACTATGCTATGAATAAACACATATAAAGTATCGTAAAATTAACAAAATATGGTTACCTTAGTATTATTACCAACAACTAACTCGGCCCTCTATACAATTTCCAAAAGGTGAGAAAAATCTACGGATGGCATTTATTATTGTGGATTTCCAATTTGCGTTTATTAGGTCAACATAAGGGATATTAAAACATAGTTAGATGCCATACACGGCTTTGGATAACTATTTGATTTTAATCTATCAACCATATGGTGGAAATTAGTGTTTGGTGTGTTGTCATCATCTTTAGGAAATTTAAGTTAAATGGGAAAGAAAACAATAACTTAAAAATGGCATGGGTCGTTTGTCGTTAAAAATTACAGTAAGGTGAAAGCTAACGCTCGAAAGAGCCACAAAGTCTACATCGCGGTTATACATTGGCGGTGTATAAATGGCGTGATACGAAGATTGATGATTCCCGCATCAGACAGGTGTAGACACACACAGAGACACGATCACTGCAGTAGCGTCAAGGTGTGCGCAAGCCATTCAGGAAATTAACAGGAAGTGTTACACTAATGCATAAGACTCCCCCAAAAGTTGAAATATTCAAGCTAAGTTGCAGATACTTATTTTTTTTCTCAGCCAAATCATTCAGTTCAAATAACATGTCGGTTATATTTATGTTCTTTTGAACAAGTAAATTTAACTGTATTACAACAAATAGTAGAGCGCACTAAAGTTAGTGTTATTGTAATTTTAGTGGGGATATTTGCTTGTTTGTAGAAATGGACGGTTATTTTTCCAATAATTGACGTCTGAGCTTGAGGGGAGCCTTAGTTTCGAGTTTGGGCTATATAGCCAATCGCTTCGTACTGAAAGCGCACAGGCCGAATTTGTGTATTTGTTGTAGTAAGTGCATCAAAATAACACCATTGTTTGCAGATTTTTGAGCCCCATATGTAAATAGTGCTGTGAGTTTCGTGAATTAGCCAGTTATCAACCTAACCTAATCTAACCTAACCACTATTGTAAGAGCAAGGGGGTTGTTCCCTGTAGTTTTATTATTTTATTGTAATTATTGTAAAGAATAAGGTGGTTGTTTACAATAAATTTTGCTATGTTGACACGTTACACAGCTGTTTTTTTTCCCTGTACTATTGTGATACAAGGTCTAGGTACGCTTTTGATCAATATCTTTGTGCGATTTTGATTTTAAGTTCTCCCTCTTGAGCGATTTCCATGTTCTCCAATACCCAATATCACCACTGAGGGAAATTTCGCTTTTAAGGAGAAAAGCTTTATCCTAGATCTTTATCCGTTAACTGTTGCCAAATCCCCTCGCTTTCAGTTACGTAGGAAGGTGGAAGGTATGCTAGGGTAAGAAGGAGATACTGGCAGCCTCGAAGAACCAGTGTTGCAAAATTTGTCTTATGTTTAAGGAAAGATTAATCACACGAAAACGACAACACTGTTTCCCAATACTAGACATGCAACTCCCTTAGAGATGATAACCAGTATGTGGGATGGTAACTTTAATTTACAGTGTATCGTTCTCGATGGAAGGACAAACATTATGATTCAAATATGATTATTGTTCAGGGATATTTAAAACGTACTTTATGAACCAACTGATTATATCAACCCACAACTTATAAATTAACTTAATTAAATAAAAGACACAGCATCCAATACCTAGGTCAATAATGTATCGCCGTGAAAAGAGGAAGCCTCAGCAATGCAGATTTTTCCTTCCATTTCAGGAATCGAATCTGCTACCCTTAACTTTGTAAGACGCAACATCAGATTACATAAACGTTCATGCGCGCCTAGCCTAAGTTTGGTTGATTACGGTAAATTAATATAAAATAAAAATGTGAAGGAAAAAGAAACCATAATTGGTACCCTCGCACTCCTTGGTACGCGACACTATCCCTTAGGGGCCAGTGTTTCCCAAACCGGGCGGCAGCACCCCCAGGGGGCGTACATATTTAGTTTTCAGGACGCCGTTAGGGGGGCGTTTAGGCTTTTATGGATAGTACAGCAATAATAGTATGTTAATAATAACAGGCGTCACAATATTAAACCAAAGAGGTCCTAAATTTATTTTAATATGTCTGTTATTTAATTTTGACATTAAGCTAATTACTTATATTTATAAACATTTATCATATGTTTTAACGTGTTTCATTCATTAGGATTATAAATCTAACTAATTATAATAATAGGTTGAGATAATTAAATATTAATTTACAATGTAACATGAAATTAAGGTTGGGAAAGGGGAAAGGGGGGAGCTGGGAGAGCCATCTAATTCTAATAATTGGACTCTGGGCTGAAAAAGGTTGGGGACTTCTTCTTTAGGCCTACCCGGCCGACAACTATTGAAATAATATAGCCCTACGTATGTATACATGTATGTATGTAAGGATGTATTACAACCCCACCCACAAATATTGTAAATAATAACTACAAGAGCCGATGATCTCAAGGATAAGGACTTCAGCTTCATCTTGTGTGATGTACATGAGACGGTAAAGTTGGGAGTTCAAATTCCGGCCAGGTGTATTTAGAAGTTGTTGTTTTTTCTCTCTGAAAGGTGTCCCTCTCTTCCTCTACAGATAAATACGGGTATACTTACTCTAAATTCTACTATCTTTCATCCCCAGCCCATTTGCGTAAATATGCTGATAAGCCGGAAGGGTAGTAAGACTCGGAGCAAGGAAATATTACAATAGTGATGATTTCAAATAAAGCATACTTATGAAATCATTTTGCACCCAAGATCTGTCGATTATTGGGATTTGCCATTTTCGGCGACCACTGTGTGGTCTGGTCAGAGCAATCTTTTAAATCTGATCACTATGGTGTGGTAAGTTTGTGTCGGTGTTTTCCACGTGACCGCCGAAACTTTAAAGAGGCTCTTTGCACGTTGCTTCATTGATCCCAACAATACCCGGAAGGGAAGGGGTGAGCAGACCCTATCAAGGGCCGACCCTCATACCCTGGGGCGCGTACACCGCCGGTAATACAGTTATCCGTCGTCAATCAACGCAGCTGACGGGGGTAGACGCGACTGTCAGGTTGAGCGTCTCCTAAGCGTCGTGGTATCGGTTTGACAGCCACGACAGCCGAGGGGTGAAACGAGGGGTAGAGACATACCCAACTAGCTGCGACCACAATGGACACAATTTAACCAATTCCTTCTTCCCAAATGAGTTAGCAACAAACTTCGCCTATATATTATATTTATATACGGCAGTAGTTTTAAGGCTATTTAAGTCCAAAATTAATAACGTTGTAATATATTATTAGTATTGTATAGTTATTAACAATATATATCATAAGATACAGCTGCAATCACATGATTTAATATATGAATAAATTAAAGTATATGTAATAGCCTTTATATTAAAATTGGACTGTAGGAGAATACTGTACAACCAAAACATAATGCATTAACTAAAAGAAAAACTTTGACGCACACTTATTAAATAAAAACAACTTATCGGTTTCTTAAAGTCAATTATGTAAATTATATAACTGACAAAAGATATGTTTATAATGCAATTTATGTAACCCTAACTAATTTAAATGAATAAATGTATCTTAACCATTACAGCCCAACACTTTCATTGGTGTGGAGGGGGGGTGTGAACACCCCAATTATAAATCACATATAGAAAATAAATCCTTGTTTTATCTGGTCAGGATTTGAACCCCGATCACCAATAAATCACCGGTGTGGGTAATAGTATTATCAATAGTAATGTAAATCAATAATAAAAGTATTAATTATATAGAAAGTTTTAATATATTTAAGAGAAACAATAGCCCCCATCGCTGGGTGGGAACGTGGAATAAACGTAATTATTGTCTAGTCTGGTTTACCGGTTACGAGGTGGTCAGGGTTCGAATATTGAGTGGATATAGCAAGAGAGGAGGCTGTTCCAAAAATTCCCCTGGATTTTTTTAGCATCACGTCTTACTACCTGTTCGGGTTATACACTTATGTACCCCTGTTTGAGTGGAGGGGGAGACAAAAATAAAAAACTCAATACACCCAAACAAGTTTCTAGCGTCGATCTCCCCGTCATCGGCAGTCTCGTCTACTGCGAGAGTGATGTTTTAGACTATGCGGCCACCGAAACGGGTCCCCCTTCCCCCTCTTTCACTGAACTAAAATTCTGATATATTTCAAATTCACTCCACCTTCCATATCCCCACCTAAATATTGTAATTGGCGCCAAGATGCGGGGCGAAAGAAACAACGATACATATCGAGTGTTGCCATCCCACCATCCGATACTGGCCCCGGAAGGTTAGCGACAAACCCTCAGCATAGCTTTTTATATAAACGTCTCTTTGGCGACACTTAGTGGTCGATCAAACCTTTTATACGCAAGTATAAAAACACTCAGAAAATAACCCCTTCGGCACGATTGGAGAAACTTTTATGATGCTGATATGGCAGCGAATAAAAATCTAATTCAAATTGTAATAAAACAAAGTTTTTTTTAAAACTGCTTTAAAGCGAACAAAACAAGTAGATCACTGAATTAGTTTTAGGTGTTTATTTACCGATAGGTGGTGTAGGTGTTAATAATGGAGTATAAAAGGTGTGTCGATAAGATTAAGAGCGTGCATCATAGCAGGCTCAGTTCAGCTCCCGGCTCGCGCAAGGTATGGGAGTAAGAGGGAAAATAAAATACCTAAGATATGCGAGAAATGTGTGCAGTGCATTCGTATTCGAATGATTACTCGAAATTTTTCGCGCTAACGATGGGGAACAAAGAGACAAAGTTTCTTGTTAATCGGTGACCTGGCGGTCTAAGGGGAAAGTGTCAAGACTTCTATGCTGGCGGCCGGGGTTCAATCCTCGGTCCCGGCAAAGATTTATCTGATTACCAAACCCTTCCTTCACCTCTGACAAGACATGTTGTGAATGTGGGGAATGCCAGGCCTCCACCGTGGTTCGGATTCCACGTTAAGCTGTAGGTCCTCCATTTCATCTCACAATCACCCTACCATTACACATTAGCGTAAGTGCGTATAACCCGAACGGGTAGTAAGACGCGGTGCTAATAATAATAATAATAATTCTTGTTAATCACTACAATATGTCCTTATTAATACAGAATAAAGATTTGTGCACAGTGCTTATCTGTAAAGCCATTCTAAAATGATCAAAAACTGCCTTTTCAATGCAGTTTTTATAGAAATATAATTTAATATTTCACCCATGTTCAATATTAGAAACTTCTATTAACTATTTATCTCCATTAATATTTAATCATATATGATCCAAGGGCAATATTGTGCGTGTAAACTTACGATTTCGAGCCGACTGTATCTCTGGTTTGATGGGGATGTGATGCACGATCTTAACTCGGAGATCCAGTGCGCTGAACAGAATAGGGCCTCCGAACAGTACCTTACTTTGTGATTTAAGACGTAAAATTAAAATGTGATGCAAATATTTTATAAGTGTACACAAAACAGTGGCATACTGTGGCTCAACACCGACAACATTGAGAATAGTATTTCGGTTTGGAAAGTAGTATTATTCTGGTTTGATGTTAAATAAATTGTCACCTTTATAATTTAACAAGGTACAAAGACAGCCAATTCAAGTTGAAAATAATCTGTTTAATCTTTGAAACAAGAGGCAGGCTGGGTGGATTGCTTTCTCGCTTAGAAAGCTATAATATACGAGGAGGAGAATGAAACAAAAGTGTCACGTAAGAGATGGTGGTAATACAAACAGTAAAAAGGGATTGGGTGGCAGGAGGGAGGGCGAAATACCCGGAGAAAGGAGAAACTAAAACAAGGAAGAGGATAGATGAAATAGGAGAAGAGAAACAATGTCTGCAGCGGAGAACAATAATACCCAAGAGGTTCTAGAAGCGAGAGTGCCTGGGGCCATGAATTCCTTCCAACCTCTAATAATAATTCATCAGATGGTAGGCAGACTGGTCTAGGACGTGACGCATTAAGGTGGGAGTATAAGGGAACGTCGAGCCAAGAGCAGTATTTTCGCAGTTTTTATAGTAAAACATTTATTCAGCCAAAATGAATAAAATATTGCTCCAATAGAAACGTAGAGTTTAATTTTCTATACATGGTGATATCAACAGCTGTTGAATATCTGCCAATAGAGGCAAACTTTTAAACAAAGAGTAAAAGGTATCATTAAATTCCAGGACACTCTTGACAGATATTAAAGAACTGTTAAGGTCACCATTTGAATGCAATTAAGCTGTATGTTCCCACTAGAGAATTATTTGATTTATTTTGACAAAAAAAACACGTTATGTTATAAAAATTGCAAAAATACTGCACCTTAATGTTGATTCTCACTATATGTACTGAGTTTGGATGCTGTTGCATATCTGCCCAGAAGAAGCGAGAACTGAGCACCAAATGAGATAAAAAAAAACGAGAAAGAACGAATGTATACGTTATGTACCAGCATTTGCGTGGAAGAGAATCGGGAAACCATTTGAGAAAAACCTCAGTTGACACAACCAGAATTCAAAGTCATTGGTAAACTACACAAGCCGAGACTGATGCCCTTGACTTTATGCTCACCGATGCAGGTCAACTATAATATAGTTGGCTAGGACATAACATTTAAAAAAAAAGCCCTAATGGGTTTGAAGGCACTATTTGTAAGTGGGCGGTGTTTCTCAGGTTAAGCTAGCAGTCTTGTGAAATGTTATAGATAAGAAGTTTAAATTTCTCTTTGGTGATAAATTTTGACAGTAAGCAAATTCAGGGTGGCTACAAAACTTTTATTATAAAATTCCTTCACTTTTTTAGTTTTTTAGACAACATTTAAAAAAAATTACAGACTTAACCGTTTTACAGTTTTTCTTGCTGAATGGGAATTTTTTCGTTTATTATATTCATCCCATGTTTTCAATAACTCCTAGGCTACCAAACAAGAACATTTCTTGTTAATTCTCTATGATTTAAATATGTATTATTTGTGTGAATGTGTTATAAAATAAACCCTGTACAACCATCTAATGTTAGCATAAAATATCTAGATAATACAGTTTATTAACATCGAGAAACACTCTCACCATTGTTTAAATGTGTATGTGCAGAATAAATTAAACATTTCTAAAAATTCCCTGACATTTCCTTATTTTTGATTAAATTCCCTGATATTTCCAGGACATCAAAGAATTATCTGTCTGTAGTCACCATTACATTGCTACAATATTAAGTTGCACAAATGAGCTATTCACATCTTGAGATTCGTAATATATATTTTTTTACATACATTACCGTTTCTTGTATGGGTCATCCATTACTGGCTTGCTAGACCTGTCGTAGCTTCATATGCCTTATAATCTAACTTAAGACTAAAAGTGGCACAACATCCAGTCTCCGGCCGTTAATTTATGAATGTGAAAGGGTAAACCCACATTTTACCAATGATTTCGGCCATGCCAGGAATCGAGTCCAGGATCGTTAGCTCAGTAGGAAGACACGCTACTGACTGAGCTAAGGTGTCGAATCGTAGTATATGTAAAAGTTTTAAAAATAAAACGGAAGTTGCACACTCATTGTTTTCCTAAAGTACGTGTATAAAGTTTAAGTTAACTCGATTTAGTGGTTTTGTCGCTACCCGCCTTAATGGTCAAGCAGTCTAGTTCATCAAGCTTGCAATATATGCATCTTAGGCTTTTTTTTTTTCAATTATATATAGTAACTCGCTTTGTTCGTTGGGGGCTCCCCCAATGAGGATGTAAACTAATGTGATTCCAGAGCCTTTTTTTATAGGTCTTAACATTTAGCCACAAGATACCTCCAAAGAAAGGCTCGCAGCGACTTTAAAGTCGCCCCGCCATTTTGAATAAAAATTTTAACTTTATGGAATTTTCCCGTCGGTTACAGGCTAGAAGCTATAAGTTTGCCACATTTCAAGTTTCTAGCTCATCTGGAAGTGGGTAAACATTAATGTCAGTGAGTGAGTCAGTCGTGTGGCTTTATAAAAGTATAATTATTGAAATTCAGTATAATCAGCATATTTGTAAGTTTTCCTCGTTACATACGCATATGTCAAGTTTTAAATATTTATGTTCCTTGGTTTTGGAGCTACAGTACCCGCACTGGTGATCACGGTATTTAAGAAGTCAGGCTCATAGTAAAGAAAAATCGCATATTAGGGCCACCCTATATTCCATTCACGGTAAGGAACTACTCTCTGAAAGGTCTTTTTTCCTACCAATATCCTACTATATAGTAGATTTATGGTAGGGAAAAAGGCCTTTCAGAAGTCAATTCCTACGGTGAATGGAATATAAGAACGTGGGCGCATACCAAGCTTCCGCTTTCTATCATCCTTGATGATTAAATTAAGATTTAAGTATCGGGGGTTACGCAGTCAAAGGCGTAAGGTTCGCAGCGCACTTAAAGGTTAAAAAAACTCCTGATATGCACACCCAGAAGGTTTCCCCAGATATTTTTTGCCAAGTATCATCTTTCTGATTTTATCGGTTTTTAAATTCACCCACGCCGGTGATCATGTGTTCTATAAAGGCATGAGACTCGCAATACATGATTTTTTTAATACATTCGAGATACCCAACTTTAGGTTTGATTAAGTGCGAGTATATATGTCAAGCATTCACAGTATGAGCACACAAGCACAAGCAATGAGTAAAAAATAAAAAAAACTCCCAAAGTCTACACCCTCAGAGCCCGTTACAGCGTTAACATTATATTTATTATTATTATTAGTAGTAGTAGTAGTAGTAGTAGTAGTAGGAGTAGGAGTAGGAGTAGTATTAAAATAATATTTATCTATAACATTTTAATATCTATGCTGCATATAGCCCGAACGGGTAGTAAGACGCGGTGCTAACAATAATAATAATAATATCTATGCATACGATCATTATGTTTTCTGCTTTGTATTTTTAAGTCTCTTTTAAAGTTTATATTTTTTCTAGGTGATCAAGTTAAGACTGAAAACAAAATGAATACTGTAGTCAATAATAGTCCAAGTTATATTTATAGAACTTAACAGTTTTTCACGGAGTTTTAAACGTCAGTAAACATGTAAACATTAAAAAAAAATACGCCTGAGGTCCATATGTTTTAAGTTCCCCTAATTAAGTGGGTATGTCAAGTTTCGGCTTGCTTTCTTTCTTTTGAAGTTCAAGTGCTTACGACAAGAGACACACACAAATACATATTATTTTGTATTTATACTAGGTAAATATTTGTTAGTGGCTATTTAAAGGCGCAAGATATTTAATTGACGCTTAATAACTCAAACAAAAGCGTGTGTATTGTAAACAATACCAAATAGCGTGATGTTATGGTGATTTTGATGTGATGGGTTCAATGACAATTATTGTCACCATTTGCTTGATGTTCTCTGGTATTACGAGAAGATAAGCTCGGTAGCGATTAAAAGTAAATAAGGAAAACAAGTAGCTTGCCATTAACATTTGTATTTGCTGAACAAAAGGCTATAAGCAATTACAAACGATAGATGAATCACTACAACAGATATGAATTGAAAATAAAATAATTATAAAGCACGGATTCAAAACACTTCTAAAATATCGATTTTAAACTAAATGGTTAAAACCATATTCGAAAATTTCGAATTTAAAAAAATCAGTCATCTATAAACGTCCTTTAATTTGAGGGATAGAATCAAAATAAAAATACAAACCAACATATATATCAAGTGTGTACAAAATCCATAAAACAATTTTGACTTTAGCGCCCCCCCCCTACCCCAACCAAGAGGGGGCAGACAGAATAATAATGTAAAATACACTCTTTTTTTTAAATTCAGGAGCACATAAAAAACCTCAAGATTCATCATAAACTCAACGCCAATTTTTTAATCTCAATTACAATCCGTTTTCTATATAAGAACGTAAAAATGAAATCCTGACACCCATAATTTACTAACGATTTTATCCCATTTTTCTTTGTACACACATTAAAAGCCAAGATCCTAAACTAGGTTTTGGTTAAAACGGTCTTCCTTGAAGACACGAGATATTCCAATGAGGAGGAGGGGACGATTAACGTGCATGATAATTGGCGGCGAGGGGATGTACGAGAGGTAGTCACGGAAGAAAGAGGAAGCACGCCGCCGAGTAACAGGAGATAAAAGGAGTTGGAAAGGAAGAGCCGGCCACCGCAAAAAAACACCGGAAACTCGGGGAGTTCTTCCTCCTAGCCTTCCCCCAGCGATCAACAGGCTTGAGCTTCTGTATCTGATGGGAGGTCCGGCCTGTGAGCAACAGGTCTTTCTTCTCGAGCAAACGGCAAGGACCTAAATAACGTGAAGACATTTCAAGAGAAAACAGTCGACTTGATTGCTAGTGTTTTTACTGTCATTATATGTAAATTATAATGTGTAGTATATAGACATACATATATATTATTTGTTACCCGTGTCAATGAGCACGCGGACAAAGGTGTCAGTCTCATTTAGTTTATCAGTTTAAAAAAAAAATTACTACCCCTAAACATTGTTGTATGGCGTTGACACTAGTGTCTAAATATCTGTTTGTATACGAAGACACGATGGACAAAAAATTGACAATGTTAAGAATCATTTAGCCTAGTTTGCTGGTGCTCGAGTTTGCCTTGGTTTCCCCCCTTCCCCCCTGAATAGTCTATCGCCTCTCTCTCTCCACGCAGGTGGTGATACATTTCGTGTAAATTATACCTTCCTTATCCCTACGCTACAGTGTAAACATGCGGATAGCACGGACGCAGTGTAAAAAAAAATTAGTTCTTTGGGGTGTTGAACTTGATTGTGAGATGCAAACTTTAGCTTTCAAGATAAAATATCTATAACGAAACATTTTCCCAAATAATTGGTGGTAAGTTAATTTCTTATGTTTGATACACATAACTTTCTGCAAATTAAAACCTGTAGTAGTTTAGTGTGTGTATATATATATATATATACATATATATATATATATACATATATATATTTATTTATTTCATTATCTATGGAAACCATTCATATAAAGTGACTCAACAAAGGATAAGATCTCCTTGAATAAGAACAGATTTTTATTTTATTTCTAGATGATTAAAGCTCAATATTTTCCACCAAAACATAATTTGAGTGATCTCTAACATCCTCAGTAAAGGTATAGGAATAGTTATTTAAATTAAGGCTATCGAAGCGAGCTATGCCAGGCACAACATTAACATATTATTATATTGTTATTGTGCAATAATGAATTGTATTACCAAACTAGAAACCTGACTTAGAAACCTTTTTATAACATATTACAGAATTACACAAATAACACAGTAACTTGGCAGACAAGGTAGTAAGGGGGATGGGGATATGAACTGTCACATAACTGATAAATGTATCGCCCAGACAAATGAGGGTTTCAAAGTTCAGGTAAAACATGAAAGAACGACGATGGGTAATAAGTTGTTTCACAACTTGGGAGTGTTTATCGATAAAATAAAGACTATCTAGAATATGAATTACTAGGAGTAAAAGTATAATATTTTATTTCAGGTCATATTAATAATCTTAATGTTATGTAATTGTATTTTATTAAAATAATAGCAGTAAACTTACTTAAGCGAAGTCATTGAAAAACACCAATTTATTGAAAATTAACAAATTATAGAAAAATACAAAAGTTTGATTTATTTAAGAAATGCAAATACGGTAAATAAGTAATGGTGCAAAAGTTGGCAGAATTAAGACCAAGAGTTATAAAAAGAATAACTGCCTTTAATAAAAATGTTTTGTGCATCGTATCTTAAAAATGGTCTAGCTATCCACATATATACCCTATCGAGAGTGCGACGAGAAAGGCCTAGTTTAAAGGAAAAGTACCCGAATTTTTATAAAAAGAGAGAATGGAAAAACATATAGAAGAAAAAACCTAGATACACTCGTTTGGGATCCAAGCCCCAATTTCCACTCCACGGCCATACCAGACTAGATGAGTCCAACGCCTTTGTCCACGTTCCCACGAATATAGGCGACATTTTGTTTGTTAAAGGACAAAATCATATAAAACCTAAGTGAATAAAAATAATGTAGCCTATATTAATTACAGTAAATACCATATCATATAAAGTTTACAGGTCGAGAATCTACGGATTCCATCCGGGTGAAATAAGGTGTTTTTTCCTAAATGTTTTCCCAATATCCCTCCGCGCAAAAAGCGGGCACACTTCTTAATCCTTACCTCATCAGAGTGGATATATGAGTAGCCCGGACGGGCAGTATGAGGTGGAGAACGAAACAAATAATTAAATAAAAACAATTATGTCACTCAACATTCACGGGAAAACTTTTAATATCAACTATTGGAGAAAGAGACTGTGGCTATTTTTACTGACAAAAGTAACTCCTTCCATCCGCAAGTGACTATACCCACAATTACCAAACACAAGCATTACAGACAACATTATCGAACTGTCAAATAAGTGTATAGAAGAGCTTTAGTTTGTCTGACACAAGAAGATAGTATCGATTACCGATAATGTGCCCGCCACAATAAAGGGGGGACGGATTGACGTGAAGGTATTGCTATAATAATTAGATGGAAGCAGAGTATCGGTGTTTCTAAAATCTTGCCACACGATTATCGACTAATATTTTGGAGTTGCGCGCAGACCGCAAATAAGCTTCGACTGAAGCTGCTTAAGGAAACCACCGATACAGGAGAAAATAAAATCTGTAATTTCACGCTGATGGCAGTAAAGATATTCAAGCTATTCAAACCCTTTCAAACATATAGAATACAGATCAAATTAAAAATTAAATGCAAATATCACAAGTTTAATAAATAAAGGATACAAGAATACCGGGATAAAGTCCAATTTTAATTCAAATTGAGTTAGTGCTGGCATCTGTCAGACAATCATGAAACCTTTCCAATAAAGTTTTGATTATAGATAAAAGAGGTCTCTGTCATAATTAAATTAATTAAAAAAGTATTTTCTGGGGTCCTTAAGGGGTTTGAGGCGTATAAGTTCGAAAATGTAAGTAATGTGACTTTTTCACTTTTCCTCGGTTCTTTACAAATGTGTTCAAATTTTTTTTTTTTAAGTATGTATTTAAAGTTACGCCTTTTCCTTAACCTTATAGCATGAACACAAATCAAGCAGCGTGTCAGTGGGTAAAAAGTGTGTTGACGGGCAAGAGTGTGAATTAAAAAAAAGTTTGCGAACTAATCCAAAACTAAGAGTTAATACACGTATGGGCTAATACGATATAATAATGAATATCAAAAACATACCACATCGTATTCAAACAAACAATTAAATAAGTATAAATATTAGTTAAATAAGAGAAACCGTAAAATATTTAACATAGTTCTTAAATAACGATATTAATATTTAAAAAAAACTAGTGCCATATTATTGCATGGAATATATATGGTTGTACGAACCAAAAACCAATCACAAGTATTTTTTAAACTATTTGACTCTACTCACTTGTGCACTAAAATATAAGTTCAGCGCCATGTCCGTTCGGAGTCGACTCTTTCAGTCCGGAGAGTACAAAGCATTGACCTTCACGGGAATACATAACAATAAAAAAGAGAAATGAAACCCGTTCTTCACTACAAGTTCTTTACCAAGTTCCCGTCTCCAATAAATAGTGGCCGACAATGTTGCCAACTCTACTTTTTAATTCAAATAAAATGAATAAATCTCCTGTTATTATGTTTGTATGTTGTCAACCCCAATGATTGGCTCTTTGATAGAATGGGATAGAAGGGTGTGGGAGGAAAGAATCTATATGCAGTGTTGTTGACATTTGAGTGAGCGTTTAAAGGAGAGTTTTCGCGATTCACTTGGTTACGTTTTGCAATCGAATGTTTTTGACCTAGTAGTTCTGACCAAGGCGGAGTGCGAAAACAAATTTGAGATGCTTTTCTTAAACAAAAATGGCGGTTGGGGTGGAGTAGATCTAACAACTGGTAAATGAATTGATTTAATCCTACTAAATGTACTGCAAATCGATGGTAAATGAGCCTTTTAATTTCATTTTTAGTTAAATTGGTGATTATTTTGACTAGTCCTAATATTTACACAACATGTCAAGCTAAAGATATCTTTCCAAAAATAGCCTTAAGAAAACCTGAGGTATGTATGTAATATTAATAGGCCTATATCATATATTACTCTCTTTCTTTTATCCATAGCTATACGGTTTACTGGCATGTATTTCTAGCTAGTAATTGCTGTCCAGTTTAGTTTACCAATACCTAAAATCCATTGACTACGAAGTTATACTCGTTTATATCTAACATAAGAAGTGACGCTGTTTTGAAATTGGCGCACAAATTCTTGGCTCGTTGGTCGTGACCGTGGTGGAACGCAACCATACTCTTTAGTCTGGTCATAAACATTTCGTTAACATCGATACCAGGTCAACCGCGAAAACTCGCCTATAGTTTCATCACTTTTAAATACATATACTGTGATCTCCTGTTTTTTTGAAGTTATTGCCACCGTTTTGTTGGGTACCATGGTTGGCAACACTGTGGCCGACCATGTAACTCGACCAACATATGCATTCCAACAGCGCAGCTTAGAGAAAGAAGTCGACTTTATGATCTTGAGGAACATTTGCAAGACATATCATTATTTGTTAGGATATGCGCTTTTAAGTGAAGTTTTCACTCATTTAGGAACTTTCTTATAAATATACCAAATTTATTTTTGCATAGATTTATTTAAAACCTATTAAATTGTTTTGATGTATGAATGAACCAAATTATTTTGAAGGTTATTATTAATAAGTTTATGTTAAGAACTATTTTTCAAACATAGACCGAGCTTCTGAGCGTTTAAGTCTTTTTTTTAGTTAGTATGTTTTAACACATTAGTTTAATTTATGGGGACCCGACTCGGTGGCGTAGTTGGCTAACGCGCGAGTCGTGTTGAGCTCGACCGCCGAGGACGGGGAGATCGAGGATCGAATCTCGGTCGGGTGAACTGGGGGTGGTTTTTCCTAAATGGTTTTCCACCCTCCCTCCACGCAAATGCGGGTTCACTTCCTCTAATCCAACCTTCCCAATTCCTAATCCATTAGCGTAATTAGTATCTAAAGCGTATAAACCGAACGGGTAGTAAGACGCGGTGCTAATTATATTAATTTATGGGGAAGATAAGAGAAGGTTTAAATTAAGTTCGTTCGCATTAGCATGGAGAGGGTATAGGATAACAACAGCGATAAATCACATTTGCAAAACGACACCCCCAAGTGCACCTGAACGAGATTAAACCTAAGCATCACCCGCTTCGGTGGCCGCAAGCTCTAAGGCACTACTATCGCAATAGACTAGACTACCGATAACTAGGAGACCGAGGTTCTAATCTAGGTCGGTTGTACCGAGGTTTTTTTTTCCTAAATGGTGTTCCACTCTACCTCCACGCGAATTAGGGTACATTTCCTAAAAATATAACCTTCCTCAACCCTAAAACTATTAGAGTACATAAATGTATAGCCCCAACAGGTGGTATGACGCGGTGCTTAAAAAATGTAAGCGTCATACGATTCTAGCATAAATCAACCAACAAATTATGGTTTGTTCAGTTGTTTGGCTATTTAAAGTACCCTTATTAAAACTTAAATATTATAACAGACCACATAATTACAAAAGTCAGACGTATAATATTACCCATCACACCTAGTCATTGCGTCTAGATTTTAATCAATTGGATAAAAGAACAAATCACAACATCTCTTTATCAAATGTTCACCCCTTAATCCCCCTGAAATGAAACCACAGTTGACCACTCTAAACACTTACCCAAGGAGAGGAACAGTTTGTTAAGTAAATACATATTTGTTCAAATCCTAGTCGAGAAAGTAAGGTACGTCGTAGGCCTACTTACCGCTACTTTAAAAAACAATCATGGTAATTAATATTAAGATGAATGTATAGAATAAAAAATAATATTTACATATTTTCTAGTCCCCAACTATAACTTTAATTAATTCTTTTTAGCGCCACGCCTTACTACCGGTTTGGTTTGCAAGCCTATGCGCTAATTTGATTAATGTGTTAGGGATTAGGAAAGTATAATTTAAAGGAAGTGTACCCGCATTTGCGATTAAAGAGAGTGGGGAAATATTTAGTAAAAAAAAACCTCAGTCCACCAGACGGGGATCGAAACATGATCTCCCCGCCTTCGGCAGTCTAGTCTATTGTAAGAGTAGCGCCTTAGACCATGCGGCCAGCGAGGATGGTGACATTATTTAAGGAGTCACAAGAAAGGTATAAATTAAATGTTTCATTAATTCACTAAAATTGTAAAATGTAAAGCGAATAAAGTTGACTTCAGTATCATAGCTATTATCTATCAAACGCTATACACAATCCTCAAATTTCATAACATACTTTGCATAGATTTCCCAACTCACAGTCGTAGGGGGATATACATGCATTTCCATAATTATCTTTCCCCTCCCTTCCCCCTTGTTTCACTAAGCCCCCTCCGTCATGAATATTGAAACGAGGCAAGCTACCAGAGGTGCTCATGTGGAGCGTCGGGCCTTACTCAGACTGTCGAAACTCATTACACAGAAAATGATGCCGGCGCTACTGTGCTGCTACCTAACGGCGACGCCCTACCGCACGGCACAACAGATGCCACACCAGCCATCAACGGTGGCCATCACACAAAGCGGTTATCGTCGTAAGGAAAGACGTAAGCCCATCATCGTTATTTTTATCAATTTGTTGAGGGAGTGGGTGTGGAAAGGGAGGAGGGTGTTGGGGGAGAAAGGGACAACTTGGTTAAGTTTCGTATGGCAGAACCAGTCTTGAGTTCTATAAGAGGATGGTGCAAAAACAAAGTATGCAGGGAGGAAAAAAATGAATTAAATTATCGTTAACAATACAAATCAAATTTAAGAGGTGATTTTTTTAAACTTATTTATCCAACAAATTCCTAATCAAGCTATTAATAAACGTTGGACTCTAATCGGTGGTTGCATTCTCTAACTCGACACACTCGTGTTGGAGTGTATTGCGGGTGACAAGGAGATCTGAGATTGAATCCCAATCCGGTAAACTAAGGGTGTTTTTCGTTAGTAATTTATCATCTTTATCCATGAAAATTCGGGTACATTTCCTCTAAAATACCTGCCTTGTCCCTTTTGCATTAGTATTAATGTATATGTATAGCCAGGAAGTGTAATAAGACGAATTGAACAAATAATATTTTTTTGGCAGTACGCGTTTTACTACCCGTTTTATCTATATGAGAACTTACGCCAAATAATCCAAGAATACAAAAGGAAAAGGTAAGAAGCACCCCCAAAACTAGTACAAATGCAAAGGGTCACGATTGAAGCTCGGCCTTCCAGATCAAATTGAATATATCAGTGCGGTCAATCCTGTTAATGATAAATATTTTATAACGCTCAGGTATAGTCTATTTTTTAAACTAGGAATTACCAAACATTGGTAATCTATGAAATCCTTAGTTATTGCTTTAACTAAAATACACCAAAAAACTGAGAAACCAGGATTTAATGGTAGTGGGCCCAGAATTAATCAAAGTGTACCGTATTTGTATTTTTTAAATGTGTCGAGTGTCCCTCTTAAATACCAGATGAGTTATGACAATGGTTAGACTACCATTATTTCTTTATAAATATATTATTAAGGGCTCGTTTATTTTCCCATTAATAGTCGCTTTCACTGATTATCTTTCTGGAAGCGAACGCCGGCGAGTCTCCTCAGACATCGGACCCCACATTCAATATCCTAGCATTAGTGAATTTAAGTCACGCATAGTCCGCTTACGAATCGGTGGGGTACACGCACAAAATGTCAGGCTCGTCAAGTTTGGTTTTCCGGTGACAAGGAGATCGGAGTTCAAATACTAGCCGGGAGTACTAAATGTTTTTCCCTTAAACTGTTTCCCACTGGCCCTTCCCTAGGAGTATATTGCCTCATCCCTATCCTCTTAGGATAGTTAAAATGTTTATGGCCAGAACGAGTAGTAAGGCGTGGTGGAAAAAAAAAGTTGCGTCATTTTATAAACAAGAGCAGCCCCAAAAATGAACTTATGTCTGTTCACTAAACATGATTAATTTAAATGTTTTCTTTACTGAAATACTTAAAAAATAAATCTACGAACGTGTTCAATATGTTTATTGGTGTGTCTGCAACTTAAAATAAATGGTATGGTTGTCAAGAATTCCTGTGCACCAGTTGTGAATGTTGGTTTCTAACGTTAGTTTACCGAGTTTGATAAACATTGACAGCATTGAGAGATTGTTTATAGATGAGTTTTTATCAATATTGATTTCTCATCCTCTCTCCTAGCTATTTTAGGTGCACTTCCCCTGAGCTATTTTACTCATTAAGTCTTGGTGCGCAAATTAAAAACCAACCGTAACCGTCCTTAGGATCCTCTAATTAAGTGGTCAACCGCAAACTCAGACAGACACTTTTTTTTTAAAGCACTTCTTCGTGTTACTATCACATATTTACACTAAGGGGTAGAAATTATTAAGGTGGAATTTAAAGGAAACGTATCCTTACTAGCGATATAAAAAAAAGCTTGAGAGAACAAATCGAAACTCAAATCCTGACTTCCCTCTCACCGGCAAGAGTGACGCTTTAGTTCGTGAGACCACCCACCTATCTGCGGGTCACCATTTATAAATCGCATGTTCCACGTTTTGCTAGCCCGACCGGGATATCCACATATTCACATGGATGGGGAGAAGGTGAGGCAAAGAGAATGTAAAATAAGTGTACCCACATTAGCGTATAGAGAGAGTGGGAAAACCTTTACGAACATATGCTGCCCAGCCAGAATTCGAGCTCTGACCTACACGCCGCTAGCAAATCAGACAATATGCAAATTACACATTTGTCCACGTGCTAACCCATGCGGGTCATTTATGAAATTACTGTCATATAACAAAGTGAATAAAATATTCAGATAAACGGATAGTTTCATTTCGCTGACGTTTCTCAAAGCTATGATATTAGTCGATGATAAATTATCTGGGTCCTTCTTGTTTTGAAAATATTTTATTATTTAGTAACAATACGTTTCATGATTTATAATAAGTTCATAATAAATTTAAACGATTCATCTTGTTAGTCAAATAATTGACTATATGTTAAACAACTTAACACATTTCCGTTTTAATGTTTATACATTCAATTATAAGGGGGGGAAATGGGGTTGCGTGTGGAAGACGAGAAAGGGCATTGATAAAATAAGAGGGAGAAAATAAAAAAAAAGTTTTTAACTGTTATCTAAATATTTGCAACCATATTGTTTAAATTCAATAAAAGCTACGAACCAGAGAGAGTGGAAAACCGATACTGTGTAAATAACTTTTATGGAAGAGTGGTAATCGATTTTTTTTTATCAAGCTAAGGTAATTGTAAAGTAATTAAAGTGCGGCCTTAATAGCAGTCTGGGAAAGAATTTTCTGTGGGATTGCTTCCAGTGAGCCCATAGAGGGGTTTGGAGTGGGAGGGGTTGGTTGAGAGAAAAAAACTACATGAAAGGTAAAAGGGAATAGCTGTTTTTCCAATAACATGGCGTCACAAAACAGATAACTCTCAATAACGATTGCAATATCGATTCACTAAAGATAGCTTGGATTATATATATTTTTTACAACCAGTATTCGGTCTTTTATACTCTTTTGAGCTTAAAATATTTCTTATTCCATTTTTAATTTTTTCCTGGACATCAAAGTTCACTTGAAAAATCAGTTCGGGTGTTTAATTTGCTATTTAGTTTTAATATTTGAGTACTTTTCTCTCGACATCAGCATATTTTTGGATATACTTGAATTAACAAGTTTGTCGGATTGACAATAAATACGTCGCAAATATAGATTTTTTAATTGAACAAAAATAGCTATCCATAATACCTTACCGACTTTTTCTTGACTATTTATTCCTAACGTACATATCAAATAAAACTTTCTACATTTAAATATTTTTTTTTTAAACTCATCTTTTACTTTTCGAATGGCTTCCAACATTTTTTATAATCAATCAAATATGATTTAAATATTATTTACTGACCACTTAAAAAATATCTTTACCTTCTAACAGATTCCAGTGGCTTGTGAATGGATATTTGTAGCTAACTGAATGCTGTGGTAAACTCATTTCTTTACTATACATTTTTCTATTTTTCATAATATTTTGTTGGCATGTTCCGATCTTTCCAGCTTCTGAAATTTCTGATTTTGCAGGTTTGCAAGAAACGAGAGTTAAACATGCTGTCTGGAGGAGACGAATACATAGGAGCTTGCATTAAACGGCATACATGACAGATAAAATACCTGTCAATTACCAACTAAACTTTCCCGAAAGAACCAAACAAGAAACTTACTTGTAGTACCGGGACCAAAGAAAAGAAAATGCTATAGAAATATAAAGATGTGTTTGACTAAACCAACACCACCCAACTCAACCTACTATTATTAATAAATTATACATATTTATTTGTTCCAAAATAAAATACTTAGGAATATATTTGTAATTCCAGTAACATCCCCTCGGTAAGCGCATTGAGAAGCACAATGTGCATTGAGAATCTTTGGTGCATTCCAAAATCGATACAAAATTGTTATATACGTTGATTTTTCCGCACCTTTTATATACTACAAACATGTTTATGGCAAGGGTCAGCAACCTTGTTGATATCGCGGATCGTGCGGGTTAAAAAAAATGTAGTGGGCCGGTTTGGAACAAATATTGAGTAAAACACTTTACATCTCTCATATTGTAATAAGTTATAAGTCTACTTTTTAATGTAAATGTTTGTTTGATAATACTTTTGCTAACCAGATAAAATCAGTCAGCGGGTCGGAGGTTGCCAACCGCTGATTCATGCGGTCAACATTACTAGCATTTTACTACATTATTAGTGTTATTTTAAAAGTGTTGATATTATCCATAGAAAGTGACAGCTGCAGCTCATATGAGTTGACGTATGAATACATAGAATGCTTACTACACTGTGTTTGTTTCCTTGCAGTCCGCCAGACCCAACTGACTCATGAGACCGATTACCATACCTCGACCTTCAACACAGGACGCTGAAATAGTTCCTTCCAACGAACAGTGTTGCCATAGTCGACATTCTAAGACGACAATGTTCTGGATTGTGGCTAGATGAAGGGTCAACGTTTCACCAATAATATTATCATACAACATCCTGCTTCGTACATTAACATTTCTCGCCAGTTCGGTCGTTGCTGTGGTCAACCCAGCATTTTATGTCTGAAAATTAGAACCTTGAATGGGAATGATGGTAGGCTCATTTTTTAAAACACAATTTCCCCCTCTCTCCAGGATCGTGCTAATGTGTTTTAAATAAAAATTCAACCTCAACTTGTGTCCTATTATGGTGTGTGTTTTATTTATATTTATAGTAGTATATTTATAGTTGTTATCACCCTAAAAAAATTAGTGCCGCGTCTCACTACCTGTTCGAGTTATAAGCTTATGTATTAATTACGCTAATTGTTTTAGGGATTAGGAAGGTTATATTTAGAACACGTGTACCTTCATCCGCGTGGAGGGAGAGTGGAAATCCATTTTGGGAAAAACCTCAATACACCCGACCAAGATTCGAACCTCGATTTCCCCATCATCGGCAGTCTAGTCTACTGCAAGAGTAGCGCCTTAAGACCTTGCGGCCACCGAAGCGAGTAAAAACTAGATTCATCTTGGGATAGCCTATCATGAAATTTTACAATTTTAAGAATTCCAAGATAGTTAGTGGTACCGTATTTGTACACATGAAAAGGTTTTTTTTTAAAATACTTTTCTAGGTTTAAGGTCAATACTTGATAAGAGCGTCTTAGGTAAGGGATGTAGGAGACGCGAGAAAAGACATGTTTTATAGCAAAACCCTTTGTTGACCAAAATAAATCAAATATTGCTTCAGTACAAACATAGAGCTTAATGTTCTTCACATGGTGATATCAACAGTTCTTGAATATCTGTCATGAGCATAGCGACATTAAATGACCGACTTTTTAAATGAAGATAAAAAGTTGTCATCAAATTCCAAGACTCCCTTAACATAATATGTTATATTCCAGAAATTTTGATATTAACATGTGAAGAAAATTAATTTCCATGGTTGTACTGAAGCAATATTTGATTTATTTCGACCAAAAAAGTTTTTTATAATAACTGAAAAACCGCTGACCTTTTCATGCGTCCTCTTTATTCCCTTAAACTCTATAAACTAAGATGACAAGATGAGAATAATTGGAGGTGAGATAGTTGAAATAAATCCCAGAGCATTCACCTAGAGCTAGTATTAGCCCCCATATAGGTACTGTCAGATATAAAACCCCATCCTTCAAGATCATAGCCAAGCATAAAGCCGGATATCAAAACCCGCTGACAAAAATTTTACAAAGACAAATTCAAGTTTACGAAGGTCAAGTCGTAAACAGTATAAAGAAGGTTTACATGGTGTGATACAGGCGCGCTTTAGGGGCGTACGGGAGCTCAGGACTTATTGTCAGATTTCTCGGAAACTTGACAAACTGTCCGACAAGAGGGGACGAGAGAGAGGAATGAAGCAAAGCCGCCATTTCCTGGCTTGCTACGATCGATCACACACACCGACAAGATTATTATTATTATTATTAGCACCACGTCTTACTACCATTTCGGGTTATACGCACTTACGCTAATGTGTAATGGTAGGGTGATTGTGAGATGAAATGGAGGACCTACAGTTTAACGTGGAATCCGAACCACGGTGGAGGCCTGGCATTCTCCACATTCACAAGATGTCTTGTCAGAGGTGAAGGAAGGGTTTGGTAATCAGATAAATCTGTGCCGGGACCTAGTATTGAACCCCGGCCGCCAGCACAGAAGTCTGACACCTTACCCCTAGACCGCCAGGTCACCCACACCGACAATAACCTAAGTGTACAGCGTGCACCGCACGGTACGCCGTTGAAATAAGTAGTACAGTGTAACTCGTGCGGTTCGTAGGGGATGCACAGGCTCGCAGTGCGGTGGCGATGTTTGAAACACCCCTCGTCACTTCCTGCTCTAAAAGGACCGGCTGCATGTTAAAGCTCGGTGTGGATAAACAAAAGCAGCACTAACAATATTTTTTCTAACCAGAATCACGTTTCGAAAATGATAACCCTAACTAGAAATTAAAATTTACAATAGGGAAATTGTTCGCAGTGGAAGCTTGAAGACTATTAAGGTGGAAGTGTAGGAAAAGCGAGTTAAGGGCAGCTTTTTTGAAGCTTTTGTAACAAAAATCTTTTTGAGAAAAAAAAAAAAGAGAAGAATATTGCTCTAGCAGAAACAGAGTTTAATTTCCCTCACATGGTGATACAACAGTTCTTGAATATCTGTCAAGAGTGCCCTGGAATTTAATGATAACTTTTTCTCTTCAAAGTTTCTCACTTAATGCCACCATTATTTTTGTGAAAAGAAAATTAAACTATGTTTTTACTGGAGCAAAATATTTTATTTATTTTGGCCAAGGGTGATCTGGCGGTCTAGGGGTAAGGTGTCAGACTTCTATGCTGGTGGCCGGGGTTCAATCCTCGGTCCCGGCACAGATTTATCTGATTACCAAACCCTTCCTTCACCTCTGACAAGACATCTTGTGAATGTGAGGAATGCCAGGCCTCCACCGTGGTTCGGATTCCACGTTAAACTGTAGGTCCTTCATTTCATCTCACAATCACCCTACCATTACACATTAGCGTAAGTGCGTATAACCCGAACGGGTAGTAAGACGCGGTGCTAATAATAATAATAATAATAATATTTTGGCAAAAAAAATTTATGTTATAAAAATCGCAAAAACATTGAACTTTTCTCGCGTTGCCTACATCCCCACCTTAAGTAGGTGAAGGTGGACTCCCACTCCAGCGCGTCTCTGCGGGTTTTATTCTGTACATGTATTTAAACGGCACCCCTCACACTGTTGCGCCGCCCCTCCGTACAAAATGGCAACAAGGATTCAGCGTGGAGAATAAAACGCGCGGTGGAGTGTCTGGCCCCTGTGGGCATTGACTTGCACTGCGCTGCACCGCCAGCACTGCTGATCATTGTTTGAAACGAAACGCCTCGACATCATTGGCTACGGTCAAGGTTAAACAAAAACAGCCCTGTTGCTATAAAACCAGTAACAAACACTTCCTTGCCAGGTGAAATAGAGATCTCCCCATTTCTCTTCAGGCACAGATTAAATGATTTAGAGTTTAGACTATTTGACCTGTTTTAGGTCGAGATGATGGAGGGCCGTTGTGGTGGCTTTGAATCAAGCTGCCAAAAATATTATTAGGTACTTGTTTATAAACGCATCCCAATAAAGGCATAGGCCTACTTCAATTTTTAGCGTCAGTGTTGGGTATAGTCGATTCTCAGTAGGTTGAATACTTTAGAATAAGATATAATATGGTATTTAATTACTGACATTAAAGAAAATGTGTTGATTAAACATCTAATTAGGTGTACATAATTAATTATTTAATAGCTTAATTAAGAATCACGTGCATGAGTGAAATATTAGAACAAAGGTTATTTATATTCAAGATCTACTAAAGTAAATACAATATCAGTGGGCATTGCCATTGGTAACGGATTACAACCATTCATAGAACTAATATAATATGTGGTATGAAAAATTTATCCTGGATACGGGAATCAAACACAGGACCTTTGTCGCGCTAAGCCAAAATAAGAGGTTTGGTTTCGTTCTCGTGTACATGCACCATTTTCCAACTAAATTTAAATGAATTATTGTGATCATATCTAGTTTTAAATATGGTATTATAGGCTTAAGTTCGATTGTAAGTCACACGCTGATCGCAAAAGTACATGTAATCACCACTAATCAAACTATTGTGTCATCCGACGAGTGTGACTAAGGGAAACTCGCACCACAAAGGACACGGTTTAGTTTCTAGCTCATATTTAGTCTGGTTCACAGGTGACGGAAGAACTCGGGGTTAGAATCTCAGCCAGATTTATTGAGGTTTTTTAAAATAAATGGTTTCCCACCTTCTCTTCACTCAAATTCGGATAAAATTACTCTAAAGCTTTACCCTACTCATTAATAACACATTAGTGTATTTAATACTATTGCGTATAAGAAGAATGTGTGATGAAAAATCAAAAAAAGAGAAAAGAAAAAAATGGATTACAAGAAACGCTATTTTGACGAACCTACCAAACGAATACGAAACAGCAACGACGACACATCTCTCCTAGCAGTAAACGTCCCAAACACGAGCTTGAAAAACAGCACACATTCCTCCGTTCCCTCGCGTAATTTCGCCCTAGCTCGTAAAACCTGAAGAGTAATGGACCTTTAACCCGATTTACGATCACTTAGAAGGAGAGCTAACCCTCCAACGAGTAAGAAATTGTGGAGCTGGAATAACCGCATGCACGATCGCGCGCGTGGAGGTAGGCCCGTACTCGTTACTCGCGTCCGGATACCATCTCAACTGCGAACTTATCGACTGGAGCTATTCCAGGGAGCGCAGTCTCGCGAACAAATTATCACGAGGGATTTAGCGATGATTCAAATAGCATATGCAGTACACAGTTATTTGTGTGTATTACATTTAAAACACAGTGGTTTGTGGAAAGAAAGTTAACAAGTTTTAAAATGAGTTGTGTAATTAAGGGCCAGTAGACAAATTTTGAGTATATACTCCATTCACGGTAGGAATTGACCTCTGAAAGGTCTTTTTTCCTACCAATATCCTACTATATAATAGATTTCTGGTAGGGAGAAAAGGCCTTTAAGAAAACTACTTTTATGGTGAACGGACTTTACGTATAATATACATACACACTCCATAGACCCAAGTATCCTTTCTATATGTATAAGGGTGACCTGGCGGTCTAGGGGTAAGGTGTCAGACTTCTGTGCTGGAGGCCGGGGTTCAATCCTCGGTCCCGGCACAGATTTTTCTGATTACCAAACCCTTCCTTCACCTCTGACAAGACATCTTGTGAATGTGGGTAATGCCGGGCCTCCACCGTGGTTCGGATTCCACGTTAAACTGTAGGTCCTCCATTCCATCTCACAATCACCCTATCATTACACATTAGCGTAAGTGCGTATAACCCGAATGGGTAGTAAGACGCGGTACTAATAATAATAATAATAATAATAATAATAATAATAATAATAATAATAATAATAATAATAATAATAATAAATGTATAAACGCACACACGCACCCTAACACCCACAATTACAAGGGATGGGTCGGTTCAGCGCATCGGTTACGCCAGTTATTCAATTCAGAATCAGAAACTGCTTTGAGTACTATGTAGAGAGCCAGTTTAGAGTTCCTTAGTTTTTAGTTGTATAATTATTAATAATTAAATTAATAGGGTAAATAAATGTTACCTAGTTTAAAAATATAGCTCTCTCGTTACTGATGTCCCATTTAATGTATGAATGGCTTTAGAGTTATTTGTGTGATCAAGTGGAATTCGGAACCTAGAAGTGAAATAATGTAATAGAATTATTAGAACACACACATTCCATATTAATGTATGTATGAGTGTGTTAATCCAATTTGAAAACAATAAATGTTCAGTATACAATGTAGCGCACTAATAAAATAGGTATGTTAAGTGCATACAAATTACCAATTGAAGCTATTAACAATTAATTTTATTGAAGAAGGGGGTAACGATAAAAAAAAAGGCTAGACACACTGAATACGTGTGTATTGTGTCCAATCGTTTATGTTATTATCTAGTTAGGGGTATGCTACTTAGTTATAACCCGCTGCGGTGGCCGCATGATCAAAGGCGCCGTTCTCGTAATAAACTAGACTGCCAATGGCAAGGAGATCCGAGTTCGAATTCCGGTCAGGTGTACTGAGGGTGGTTTTATAGATACACACACGCGCGCGCGCGCGCGCGCGGAAATGCAGGTACATCTATTTTCAATTCAACCTTCCACATCCCTAAACACATTACCGAAACGAGTACATATCCATATAGCCCAAACGGGTAGTAAGATGCGTTGCTAAAATCAAGTTATATATTCAATACGTTATTCAGTGCATGGCATTTAATCTTCTTTCTGAAGCTTCCTAGCAAGTCTGGAATCAACCTTTTGATTTTAGTAAACGCCAAACAACTCTTTATGATCTCTAATAAAAGTTCTTTTTTCGAAAATGAATAGTCCATTCCGATGTATAGATATTTAATTATCAGGACAACATGAGCAAGTTTGAAGTAATTATTTATGTCTTCATAGAAACGTTACGACGGGAAATATTATTGATAGATAAGTACGGATAAGGTCAATCCTTTAAACATATCGGAGTAGCAGTTGAAATTATATTCAATCAATTATATCAAATAAATTAAAGAATTTAGTCCGTAATAAGCATTAAAATCAATAAAACCAATTTTGTATTTAAAAAAATGGGGGTTGTGCTGATCACTGCAATAGTGAATGAGGTTAGGCTCTCGAGAATTAGGTTGTGCCCATGTTGAGAGAATAGACTCCAATTCAAGAACATTTAGCTCCGATTAAACTTTTGGCGCTCTGGTGGCTTGGATTTTAATATTAGATAAAAATAACGTAATTTTATCTCAAAATCAAAATTAAGAAACAGTAATTAAGTTCAAAACTAGAACAAAGACGCAAACTAAAAATCTTTCCTATGATAGGTAATCACGCGGGATTTTTTTTTAGATGCAATGACATTTTGATAACATTAATCACCGGCCATTAGAATGACAGATTTTCATAAAAGTAGTGTATCCGTTTCAACGTCAATCCAAGAACAATTCACAACAGAAAAGATAGTGTGTTTTAAAAATAAAAGACTCATGTCGATGCACCCCTGGAGGAAGTAGTTTAGCAAGGTGAAGCCACGTTACTTGGAACAGAGTTTTTCACGTTCATTAATAATTTGCCGCCGCCAATGTGAGGCGGGCAAACGAGGGCGACGACGACGAAGGGTTACTTACTTAATCATAGCCTACCACGGTACGGGGGACCGGCGAAACAGGCGCGTTATAACTTGACAAAGTTTGCAACATTAAATTTCGGATGTTCCTCTTAGTCATAACGGGTTCCTGACTAGTTAAGGCCGGACACTTGCATTAACACGGTAACATCCGACGCTGAGGGACGCCGACGGCAGAACTGTGCATCAAGGTGCCAACAGCCATCCTCGATACACCCCACGTAGCATGGTGTAAAAACGTTGCAGCCCGCATCGGTTGGAATGCGGATTAAACTTAAACTTCAAGCTCGTTTAGTCTGAGTTTCCAGTAAATAAGCTATAATGCCAGCCGGGCGGGGTGAGGGATTACTAATGATTTCCCCCATTCTCTCTATAGCCAAATGTAGTACATTTCCTCTAAATATTTACTTATCTACATGTATCCCATTATTAAAAAACATTATAACAGGTAGTAAAACGCGGTGAGTAAAAAGGTGCAGCGGAAACTATCTAATTTAATGAAAAAGATGGATAATTGTGGATAAATGAATTTACTAAAATTCCCAAAGAACGATAATTTGTCGATCCAGATTTATCTACTTTATTTATTTGAGGTGTTTAAAGTACACTTTCTCAATCTACTAATTATATCAACACACGAAAGTTTATATGAGTTAGAGCAAAGTTTGACCAGGAAAGGTATTTTCACATAACTTCTATAATTCTTTAACACGCCACAATTGACATGGGACCGACGGCTTTACTTCGCCTCCGAAGGAAGTTGTGCTACGGATTTTTGTCACTCAAAAAATTACATCGACTCCGACCGAGTTTGAACCCACGAACATCGGGTCCTAAGGCAAGCACTTTACCCCAAGAACACCGAGGTAGAATTGATTTGATTGCCCAATGATTAATGTTAACTTATGGCTTTTGTTATATTTAGATAATTTAACTGAGGCGATTTAACACGGCAAGAGAAAATACCTTTTTACAAAACAATGAAGTAATTATAGTTAAGACCACCATTATCATTTAATGGATGTTTATACAAAAACCTGGAATTACAGGCATATATTACTGTTTTCACTTTCTTGAAGATTAAAATCCAATCCAATCGATCTTCAGAGCATAGCTCTATTGGTGTGGTGGGTGGTTGGTTGGTCAGCGCCTGAAGCTCAACACTCGCAGCGTTATTCACACGAAACATACATTTAAAAAAAAAAGAACTACCTAAATGATTTTAAATGTGAAACGGGAAAACCTCAACGTTATCAACCATTGTGAAATATCCACTTAGGAGCTTTATTACTTTGTCGCGAGGAAAGGAGGGGGTTAAATGTTCGTTAGAGGGAAGTGAACATTTTTAACGAAGCGTGAGAGGTTTTTTTTGGCTTTAATCTTTAATAATATACTTCCTTAATCTATTGTTCATTCAACATTTCTCCTTTACCCTCTCGAAAAAGGTTATCTCAATTGTTCAACTTCCCTGTCCTTTGTATTTTAGTTCACTCTGTTATAGTTTCAAGATGTTTTTGTGTGTGTTTTAAAACGCTAATGTTCGTTTTTGTACCAACACGTTTGTAAACCAAATACTAGCTATTGTGAAATTATATTGTTTGTAGATTTGGGTTAAAAATAAAATGAGTTGAATATGCCTACACTAGAGTACTATAGTTGCCAAGCGCTGGTAAACAAAACAATGGCTAGCAATAAACTGTAGATGTATCAATAAAATATACCGTCATCATTGGCATCAAGGAAAAATAAAGTGTTAGGAGTCGTTAATTTTATTTTTAAAAACGAACCGTAATAATTTCGAAGATCGCGCCAACATTTATAATATCCAGAACTCAAACCGACAACCCATTAATTAAGCGGTAAAAAGATATCGGTTGACAATAATCCTAGCTACTACAGGCAGCGTTGTCTTCTGAATACATAATGAACATTTTCACAAGAGAAATATGTGATGATAAACCGTATGGAAAGCATGCATCATTTTCCAGCGAAGAAAGGGTTTGTTTCCTTTCTCTACCCTGGTGTAACTAATCTAGACAGGTCACGTATTTGTACAACCGACAAAAGTTGTTTCGTTCTTTAAAGAATGTAATGCAGCAACACAGAAATTCCCTCCTACGTGCTGCCGCACTGACTTTTGGTACGTACTCTTTGCGTGCCCAGAAAGGTAGAAGAAAGCTTACATTGCATGGTTCTGCTAAGGCGTAGCTTATAAGAT
The DNA here is from genome assembly GCA_901482245.1 of Timema douglasi. Taxonomy (NCBI): domain Eukaryota; kingdom Metazoa; phylum Arthropoda; class Insecta; order Phasmatodea; family Timematidae; genus Timema; species Timema douglasi. The sequence continues at coordinate 52,645 of CABEEJ010001705.1, forward strand.
AGGGTATCTACAGTAGTCATGAAGATGGCAACTTATATCGATAAAATTATATCGACATATCAGCTGTTACAGATATATTGAATTGCATTGGTATGTGTGAACTGAAACGGCGATATTGAGATCAATGCTTTTCAGTAATTATATTCATCGTCGCTTTTCACTTGATAATGTTTTGTCGAGATGTTGAAAAAAATATACCATATTAACAACAAATTGGGATTTCTTTGTACCCCGCCTTACTACTCGTTTATGTTGTATACCTATGTATTAATTACTCTAATGTGTTAGGGATGAGTAAGGTTGAATTTAAAGGAAGTATACCCGCATGTGCATGGAGGGGGTGGAAAACTATTTAGGAAAAACCACCCTCAGTACAACCGACCGGGATCAAATTCCGATCTCCTAGTCATAATGCAGTTTAGTCGATTGTGAAAGTGACGCCTTAGATAATTAAAAAAATAATAATACAAATACACCGATGATTATGCAAATATTTGTAAATATATGCATGTTCTTTTTTATGTCATTATCGTCACTATTTATACAGTTGTTTCTTTTGACAGATTATCAATGATGATATAATTAGTCGATATTCTGAGGCTAGCGCTGTTCCACGATTCCACTCTACCTCTGTGGAGTGTACACCATGTCTTACCTGTTACACCGAGGTATTGATCCAACAGAGGGGTTGAGAGGGTTGAACGCCGTGTGTACACCGTGATAAGATAAAAATACCCGGGGTGCACGCACGCGACTACGTCACTGCGGGGCCGCGCACGAAACTCTCCCCTCTCCTTTGCACTTCATTCAACAGAGATACCACCCCGCCCCGGACCGGGCTTGGTCACATCAATTATAGTAGGCACGTTCTAGAAGGGGGATACGCGCAATAGCAGGATGAAAATCCCGATATTTCAGACGAACGCGGTGGCATTAGAGTTGTAAGACGGAAAATTATATTTTATTTTTTAAAGGTTTAAATAGAACTAATGTAATCAATATATGTTAAGTTTAATAGTTTTCGCTTCAGTATTATATCGCAACTATCGAGAAAAGTGTCACAAGTAAAAAAATACAATTTTTGATTAGAAAAAAAAAATCAAAATGGCAAAGTCGTTAAACGTTAGAGAAAAATGTATGTGGTAATAAAGTGAACTATAATTGTATCAAATATATTTTGGCCATTTTTAGTTATCATAGTGACGTCAGAAGGTTTATCACTGCCACTTTATTTGTTTAACTTGATTAAATGTTTATTATTTGTGACTCTTAGTAACAGCTATGTCACTTTTATTGGTAATTATAGTTCAATTGTCCTTATTGAGACTCTTTAAAATTTAGTCATGTCAAAATATGTTGTTTTTCTTCTCTAAAAAAAATCAGTGTTCCAACTCTGATTTGACACGGTTCATGGTGAAACGAGTGCAAAATCAGATCAAAATAAAAGTGACACAATTAGTTTCTGGCGATCAAACTTTAAATTACAGATGTGTCGTGGAGGAGGTGGATGCCAACTTGATACATCTCACTGTGATCTTAACTCAAAATCGCCGATTTTTGAGTTGTGTCATTTTTCTCGCTGGGGTGCGATGTACCCCGAAGGACGTTACCACCAGGAAAATAGTGAAATTAACTTCAACAAACCATTGAGAGCAGTTCCAGTTCTCTTCCTGCACTCGCATATTGACTGCGGCGCTTAGTTTTTGAGTGCAAAAAAGTGTCGGGGTTCCCCGTTCTTCTATGGACCAAATATGTTAATACTTCAATATTATAATCAAAGCCATTACGAGAGTATATCCTTTTTCCATAATCCGAAATTATGACCGGAAGGTTTTCCGATTGGAGGCTTGCCGGGAAATGGCAATATCTAGGGGGCTGTTCCTTTAGATTCACTTTGCTCATCTCTTTTTCTTAGATTAGTTAACTGTAATAATATAGCAACATGAAGAGACACGAAGAGCGCTACTAAACAAAAAGGAAACGCCCAGATTTTCACTCTCATTTGTTTCAATCCAACTTGTCTCTCAAGTTATTACCTACACAAAAAGATCCTAGTTTTATCACGAGTGGTCATACTTGAGAGAAAGAGAGAGAGAGAGAGAGTGTGTGTGTTTGCGCGCGCAAACACACACACACACAAACACCATATATTACTACCCATACAGACTATCCCAATATTCCCACTCATAGTGTAGGAGTGTGGTATAATTAACAGGTAATGAATACGCATTTGCGTGACGGGAGAGTGTAAAAACCTTTTAGTAAGCCCAACCGGGATTAGAGCCCTGATCTTCCTGTCACCAGGGATCCAGTATACTGCGAGTTTGACGCCAAAGACCATGCAACCACCGATGTATGTAATAGTTTTCAGCCTCGTTCCAGTACTATTCATTTAGCTGTCACCTCTACGATAGTACCTCAGCTGTGTTGTGTGATTGTGTCACCCTGCGAACCCCTCAGCGAGGTTGACAGTCAACCCTCGCACCTCCAGACCACGGCACAGAACATGAAATAACTCTTTCCTGCAACCCGTGCGCCGTTTCAATAATATATAGCCCCTCCTCCATCCTGTTTGACGACAGCTCGACCAACTCTATTCACACAGTTGAAACTAACACTCCAGATACCTGGGCTCAGTTCAAAAACAAAAGAGATGAGTTTTAAAACTTCCTAAAATACACTTTTATTATTTTATTCTAATGTTACTGTACAGTTTAGGTCACAATGGCGTGTTTTCCGAAATATTTTCCACGGCTAGCCGCGAATGTTTATGAAAGACATTAAACTTCAAGTTACGTAGGTAATCCATATTATTTGCAGCTTTCACTTTTTATGGACAACGTAATGTCGATAAAATAATTATTTTGTTTAAAGAAATGTGTTTACGGAAGCAACATATACTTGCCTTTTTTTTTAAACTACCTTACTACTTCGATTCAACTATAACACCAAATAAGTCAAAGTAGCACACGTTTATGATGTGTCAGTTGTATTAAAATGTTTGTTAGAGACAAATTTATTATTAACTCGAAACAGTTATATTGTTATGAGTGCAATGTTCTTTTTAAATGTCAAGCTTTGTGACTTAGTTTTAAAATAAGAATAAACACACATAAAAAAAGACAAATATCAAAGTTTGAGCATTACACTTGTATTTTAAGGTCGCTAAGGAAGTTAGATTGAGGTGGTTTGGTTAATCAATGTGTATAACTTGCCAAGAAAATGTATGAGGTAAATACAGTTAAGCGTCGATAATTCGGACGTCAAAAGTCCTAATCACAAGAAAAAAAATACTATTTATAAGAAATAACCCAAGTGGTATCAATATTAGAGACATATCCACCAAAAAAACGAACCTCAACCCATGATAAAATATAATAATAAAAAGTGAAGACTTTTTTCGTTGTTAGAACTTGTCCTTAACACTGAGTTTTCGTAAGTATCCCGTCTATGTTTTTTTTTATAGAGGTACTGTATTTTCGAAAATCCGGACAGATCGATAATCTGGACTGGGTCGATCCCCAATTAGTCCGAATTAACGACGCCCTACCGTTCATAATGAAGGAAACACGAGGAAAAAAAATTAACAAAGAAAGCCAGGGTCCGAGCAATGTTATTAATCTGTTTTTGCTAACCTCATGTGAGCACAAAGCTCTGTAAACGTACTATACATTCAAGTAGACACACACGTGACAAAGAAAGAACCCACAACGTCTATCAAAGTGATAATAGTATAATATGCATTACGTAGCTTCCCAGACGCCCAGACTCCAACATAAACTCTTCAATTACCCGCATTGCGTGGATGTAGGTTGTAAAACCATTTAGTAGAAGAAAAAAACACTTCAGTACACCAGCCCGGGATTCTAACTGCGACCTTTTCGCCACAGGCAAACAAGAAAATACAAGACTTGACACCTTTGTCCAGGTGCTCAACGGTGCTGGCATGGATTGAATTAATTATAACAGTGTGTGGCAAATGATCTGTTCAGACATCTACACCTCTACTGAAGCATTGGATTGCATTTGCAAGTGTAGGAGGTGTTAATAGCCTGCTTAGACAAACAAGGTTGGCGGCACGGATAGTGTGTCTGACTGATTTAGCCAAACCGGCATTCAATGTCAGCGATCTTCAAGGAGGTTGGATTTCCATCCTCAAATCAGGTAAATACCAGTGTAGATACTTGTTATAGTAGGAGTTCGATGGAAATAAACTTTTAGAATACAAAAAACTTTTTTTTGTGTCAACAATGATAGCATATTACTGTATTTTGGTGTAATTTATAGGGGTTGATAATATCAACAGTGATAGTTGCAGATCACACGACTTGACGTATGAATAAGTGAAAGTAGATCTAATAACTTTTCTACATGTCAGTTCCTTCCTATGAAAATTGGATTGTATCTTGAATCAAGGTTTGTCTTTTAAATATCGCTAAAAACCATTATTCGGCGTTTAGAGTAAACTTGTGTGTGTTGATAAGAAACATTCAAATGATGTTCTAGGATATAAGAAGACAGTCTACCCAAGAGAACGACTCGTATTTTAAGAGAGCGCGACAAAGAGCTAATCTGTGTGTAATTATAAAAGAACAATTACGATCCAGTTGAGGCGCAGTCAGGACATTGCGTGCGCTAATACACCAAGAAGACGCCAGGCGTTGATTATAACCAGGTAATTAACTATGTGTAATGGCACCCACTTCCCGGTGGGGCGTAGCCTGGGCCGAGCAATCCTCTAAAACGCAAAGACTCGAGGGAAATCTAGGCACGCGGTAGGTATGCGTTACGATGATACGGTAAAGAGCGGAAAAAGTGTTTTAAAATTCTCTTACACGATATTATTTGAGAAGAGATTGAATTTGATGCGTAGAACCATCAGTTGTTCCTCACCAAGTGGTAAAATGTATTTTTGGTTTATTCAAAATAAAGATAATTTTAATTTCTCAGTTATGTCGCATGTTAAATAAAGTAAGATTGTTACCTTTCAGGGTGAGCGAAATACATTATAATAATTATCATGAAATAAATATAAACACATCAAGATTATTCGTTATTTAAAACATAAATATTATTAATTAAGTTTAAGTAATCTTTAATATAACGTATAATGTTTTTATTTCCAGGCAAATTAATTTTATAAAACATGATAAATATTCTACGTTTCAAAAGGTGTAAAAGTATTTTTTTTCTTTCAATTTTGTGTTTTATGTAAGCACATAAATCAAAGTTTTACGATGGCATTACCTGAAAATACGACTGCAATAAGAATTATTACTAGGTACAACGGTAAGTGCAGTGCCCTCTTTCGAATACTATATTTCTTTTATTAAAACTCTTTTAAGTTTACATAAATACAGCACAACATGTCACAAAAAGGGACAGTGAAGCTTTACTTGGCCTGTGAATCTCAAATATCTCATCTATTATTTTTGGTAATAAGATGGTGGTGGTTTTGGCTTTTTCTGACAGTTAAAAAGCTACTAAAACGGTTCCTTCTGCATCTACCTCTTAAAAATGTTGTCACTTTGTCAAGTGAATTCAATGTATTAGGCTTGTGAGCGATCGAATCTAAATCATATATATTAAAATGAATATGATTCGAATCGAATGATTAAAAGTGAAAGTGATTCGAATTAAATCATAAGTTAATATTTTAAAATTAAATACTAACAAATCCAATACTAGGCATGTTTTAATTTAGTTAAATTAAAGCGTTAATTTTTAGAATATTGAGTAAGCAGGGGCATTGGGAACGTTTATTGACCTGGGGGTGGGGGGTAAGACGTTATATCCACAGGTCTACTAAGTTAAGTTGAGTAAAAAAATACGCGAACATAACTTAGCGACACTAAGCCATTATTTGATAGGCTATTTGTGTGTTCATGTGGTATATTTATATTAATAATTAAATTAGTGCACAATTCTTCCTAAAACTTCCACCCCAAGTAAGAGATCACGTGGGCTAAAGGGAGGGGGTACTGTACCATTACCCCCCTATTTCTGTCGTCTGTGTGAATATATAATACATATTATGAAACTCGTATGATTGATTTTATATAGTCATGTCAAATAAAGGATCTAAGCAAACGTCTTTGAAAATGAAATGATGGAAGTGTTAACCACGCGATAAGATATCCTTTTTCGAAAAATGCTTGGCAGCACAAATGGATTTATATATATAAAAGTTTATTCCCTAGTATACTCGATGTTCTCGAAATAGATACTAGCAAAGTGGTAAAAAAAAAAAAAAAAAGAACAAAAAAAGAAAAAAAAAAAAAAAAAAAAAAAAAAAAAAAAAAAAAAAAAAAAAAAAAAAAAAAAAAAAAATCGAACTCTATTTCAATAAATGTCGCATTTCATGACTCCTAAAAGCGAACAAATGGTTTTCGTGATGTAATCTATCAAGCCATCTATCTCAGCCTGGAGTCGATTNAAAATACTCGCAAATCGCACGATGTACCAAACCAGAGCTAATTTTGAAAGGTTTCTACTGTCGTGCGAATCAGTGTAGTGTTGTTTCGCTTGCGACTGAGTTATCAATTTGACAACACTGTAAGGCCATGACGTGCCAAAGGATTGAGGCTGTGAGATGCCACAACACGCCACTATCCCAGATACATAACTGAAAGTAAACACTATTATTGTTTTGAGTGCATCATGTAAAAGGATTTGTTTCGTTTTATTACTAAACCATCTTCCAGTTGTCAGCATCTAAGCTTGTTGTCTCAAAATCTTCTCAGGTTATACGAGTAGAAGTTAAGCCATTGGTTCCATCAATATCCACTTTAGCACACTTGGTGGCGTGCTTGTCTGAAACTCAGATGTTCAAGAGATCGTTCCCACCCCGATTACAATATTTTAATTACTTGTCTGAATTTAAGTCACCTGTTAATACTAATTCAGTAATTTATTGTTTTATTTTCGCAGCTATTTTTAAAACATAAATATGCCCAAAAGGTTTTTGCAATGCTAATAATAATTAGCTTGCTTAGCCTTATTTTTAATGGTGTACATTTTTATGTCATAAAACCCATTCATTTATTTTTTAAATAATCACCTACATACAAAATTTCAAAATTAATGTAACGTTTTTAATTTACTACCTTGTTAAGTGATTTTTAAGGAGTATTATGGTAGTCTATGTAGGCTCAAATACCTTGTATACCTCTATAAAAAATATTTAAAACAAATTATATGCTTACTAATACAATAATTTAAAAGTAAAATTTTAAGTATAATAAATTTTAAAAAAAATGGAGATGAGATAATTTTAACAAGAGAACTCTATATTACGACTCAGCCAAATTGACGATTGATTAAATTAGAACGAAGTAAAATATCTACTTATATTTTCACCCAAACAAATATTTTTATTGAAGGAGTGAATAAAAAGTACAAAGAAATTATATTTTTTTTCTTCTGTAAACCTATTTTGTACAATGTTAGGTTTATTTCAACAAAATCACTCTCAGAAAGCTGCAAACGAAGAGGGGGATGGCATCCATTTTATTATTTTACTAGCTGACCCGGCAAACGTTGTTTTGCCATATAAATAATTTTTAAGTAATTTCTAGTGTAGACAAAAAATAGCTTACTTATTGTAAGTGTGTAAGAATGTGGTATATGCGTGAAATAGGCATGGAGCGCTTGCCCAATTTTAATAAAAATTAAATTCCACCGAATCTTTTTTGACCGTTTCCAACAACATTTTCGATATAAATAAAAAAAAGTATACTTACAGCACAAAAGCCGTTGTTGGTGGAAGCTCGTGCCACGTGTTGAGTACTTTTGAGGTTATGAAAATCACTTGATTAACTAATCGTGCAAAATACACTCAAAATTGATAATTTTATTATTATTAATAAAATAGGAATGATTAATAGTTAATATGAGAGTTACACTGAGATAGCAAAATAATAATTGTCAACGTTACTACTACACTTGATGCATAAACAATAATGATGGCCGACAACTGTGTAGGGAGTGAGAGAAGTCTTATTGTGTGAGAGAAACAGGAGACCGGCTTCGTTCTCATCCCTACTCCGTGCTGTTTACTGGGTCAGAAGTGACACCTGTAGACAACTGGCGGGGATAACTAATTAAATGACGATTGATCAGTTATCGACCGGGGATGAAAAATGATTAAATTACTAAAATGGCTATTAAAAAATAGGGGTTGGTGATAAAAGGGTAAAAATTTAGGGTTGTATGTATTTTTTAATGCGACATAATAAAAAAAATAAAGATATTAAAAAAATGTCTAAAAATTATAGAAAAATGTTAAGGGTGGACAACCCTTATCACTAAGGGGTATGAAAAATAGATGTTGGCCGATTCTCAGACCTACTCAATATGCTCACAAAATTTCATGAGAATCGGTCAAGCCGTTTCGGAGGAGTACGGGAACGAACATTGTGACACGAGAATTTTATATATAAGAAGATGCTCTACTCGACAGACAAGGTCTGTCTCGCACGGTGTGAGGACGGCGAGTAGAATCCACTCGTTATCCGATCGTGTGATGTCAGTTTTCGCTGCGCAAAAGTTTCATAAATTAGGGGTTTGCGAGATTGTGTGCGGGATGAGAGAAATACGCTAGCGAATCGCTACTCGCATGTTTCAAAATTAGGGGTCCTGCTCTTACCGTGGATTCACACGTTCACCGAAAAACAAAAGCATAACAGAAACGTGGTCACGTGACGAACTGTTATACTAAAGTTCGACTTATCTCTACTCGGACCACTCCGCCTGAGATTTTCACATGGGAGGGGAGAGCCAATCAAATCTCAAAACCAACCATCTCAAATCGGTGAGCATGCGCTGTAAAGCTAGATGCACTCAAACAACTTCGATGGCTTTCGTGAGGGGATTTGAAATTAATTAAAAGCATGTGTATGTATTTATTGGATTGTGTCATAACACAGCACTATAATTTTAAAACATCAATAGGATGATTTAAATTAAATGTTTATCCACTAGAAAATAATATATTTTATAGTGAGCTGTTTTAAGTTCGCTGTGCAATGCATCATGGAGTCAACATACATTTCTTCTAGCGTTTGAATTGCTGCGCTACTCAAGCAGATTTTGATCTCTATTTTCGGCGAACGTATGAATCAAGCTCTAGCGAACTCCCCCTTAACCCGCTTTAAAACACCCCTGTACCTTTTAAAACATCAAGAATATACTTAAGCTAAAAATAGGCGAGACGCGTGTGTCTGGCTTTACAAGAGGAAGGGAAGGGGAACTGGGAAGCTGCCTTTGGGAAAATATGGTGACCACGAAATATGAAGACATAATCGTTCTTAGGTACAGTTCAATTTTCATAGGAAGGGCCTTTTTAGAAAATATTAATGTTTCGGCCAAATTTGCTAATATTTTACTATTTCATATTTTTTTTAGCACACATTTGGGCTAGACACTTATGTATTAATAACGCTAGTGGATGTATGGATTAGAAAGGTTATATCTTTAGGAAGTGTGCCCGCATTTACGTGGAGGTAGAGTGAAAGCCCATTTTGGAACATAACCCTCAGTACACCCGGCAGAGATTCGAAACTAGATCTCCCCATAATCAGCAGTCTAATCTACTGCGAGAGTAGCGCCTTGGACCATGTTGCCACCTAAGCGGTTTTTTATATTACTAGTTTATCAACAGTAACAATTGAAAATAATAACATTATCTGACGTTTGAATACTTGACAGTAAATCTAACTTTTCTATCCGTCCTATGAGGCTCTTCCTATGAAAATTGGAGTATGCACGTGAGAAGGTGCCTGCACAGTAATTTCCTCTGAGGAGAAAAAGGACTGTATCAGAGATTTATAAATAATAAATTGTCGTGTGGCTCATGTGCAATGTATTTATCATTTAAGCCTTATTCATTATACTATGAACATAATAGAAGCATATTATATTAATAAGGTATCAAACAAAGTAATTATTTATTTGAGGTGATTAAAGAGAAATTTCTGAACCGACTGATTATATCAAGAGATGAGAATTTCTATGAGGGAGAGTGAGAGGACATACCAATTTGTCGGGAAAGCTATTTTCATAAACCTTTTCGGCTTCTTTCACATGCCACAATCGATCTGGGATCGACAGATTTACTTCTCCTTTGAAGGACGTTATACTACGGATTTTTTTCGCCCAAGAGAAATCCAATGGCCCCAGCTGGGTTTGAACCCATGAACATTGGGTTCTGAGGCGAGCACTTTGACCGAAGACCACCGAGGTTGACCTAAGCAATGTACATACACACATACGGAACACATTTTTTACTAGCTATATTGATACAAATTCTATGATTATAACCCGAACAGATAGTCAGATGCTGTTTCAATTATTTTTAATCTTAAACCTTAATTTTCTAACAACGTGATAGCTATGCTTAGTTGTCTAATAAATATATATGTTGAAAAATGGGAAATAGGCCCATAAAGTGTGAAAGTTATTTAAACATCTCAGCAAGAGCTTTAAGAGTGGCTAGTTTTTTAAAGCGGTTTCTGTACATCGGGACCCATCCTTCCAATTCACATAATATTTACAATTATAGGTTAAGGATGGGGAAGGTAGAATTTAGAGGAAATATATGCGAATTTGCTCGGAAAACCATTTAAAAAACTCTCTTAGTACACCTGGCAGAGATTAGAACCCCAATCTCTCCCATCAACTACAAGATCAAACGAGGTTGACGCTATAGCCAATATGCCCATCAATGTGGGTAAGTTAGTTCTAAGCGAAGAGTCAACCTTCTTCGGCGAGGAGGTTCCAAAAGCTCTTCGGGCAGTTAAATAAATACTTTCCAATCGCAAAGAAACATTCCTCCTCGCGTTGATGCGACTACAGCACGGAATATTTCGTCGATAGGTCATTAGCATGCAAGTCGCGAGAATCTTAAATCACTGAAGGCGGGATGACGTCACAGCACGATGGCTGCTCGCTGAGTCACCCCTGACACAGAGCTGGAGGAATTAGCTGTCAACTAGCAAGCACTGAGGATTGAGTCAGTCAGTATCAGAAATCAGTACTCAGCCAATCAGCGACCTCAGATAAATAGATAGCATCTGTTTTCAAAAAAGAAAAAATACTTCTGCATCTTATTATACATTCGGATTACACGAATATATTATTATTAGCACCACGTCTTACTACCCATTCTAGTTATAAGCACTTACGCTAATGTGTAATGGTAGGGTGATTGTGAGATGAAATGGAGGACCTACAGTTTAACGTGGAATATTCGCGGCGACTGATGGATCATATGATTCACGGCACCATCCACGGCGTGCCCGTGTGACGTCCAAAGCATTCGCGTTATTTTACACCGCTGCTTACATTGGGGGAGCACCATTACATCGCGTTTTTGGTATAAATACATCGCAGCTCCATCATGCCGCGTTTCCCGCACCTCTCTAGACACAGCTAGCCCTAATCTGACGTGCAACCAATAGGAATGAAGGGGCGTATACATACATAGCATTACAAATACATCTCGTGTCCATTACATCGCGTTTTGCTAGGATAGTGAGCCTGACTCTCAACTCAGATTCACTCTCACCTCTGACTCTGACTTTGAAGGTAGGGCTTAGAAGGATAGTGAGCCTGACTCTCAGCTCAGATTCACTCTCACCTCTGACTCTCACTTTGAAGGTGGGGCTGGTTAAAAGAATAGCGTGCCTGACTCTCACTTTGAATGTAGGGCTGATTGAAAGGATAGTGTGCCTGACTCTCACTTTGAATGTAGGGCTGATTGAAAGGATAGTGTGCCTGACTCTCACCTTGAAAGTGGGGCTGGTTGAAAGGGTAGTGTGCCTGACTCTCACCTCTGAATCTAACTTTGAATGTAGGGCTAATTGAAAGGATAGTGTGCCTGACTCTCACTTTGAATGAAGGGCTAATTGAAAGGATAGTGTGCCTGACTCTCACTTTGAAAGTGGGGCTGATTGAAAGGATAGTGTGCCTGACTCTCACTTTGAAAGTGGGGCTGGTTGAAAAGGTAGATGTGCCTGACTCTCACCTCTGAATATAACTTTGAATGTAGGGCTGATTGAAAGGATAGTGTGCCTGACTCTCACTTTGAATGAAGGGCTGATTGAAAGGATAGTGTGCCTGACTCTCACTTTGAATGTAGGGCTGATTGAAAGGATAGTGTGCCTGACTCTCACTTTGAATGAAGGGCTGATTGAAAGGATAGTGTAACTTATTCAAAACTTAAATAAACTTCACCATAACCGAGATGCCTACGCAACTGAATCTACAACACTCTTAAAATAAATACACCATAATTTTGTTTTTTACTTCTCTGGAAAAAATTGTATAGATTACCTTCCTAGGTGCATTGCTACATTGCAGTACAATTTCCCTTCCAAAGCGGATTGGACACTGATACCTTGCAGTACGATTTTCATTCCTAGGTAGATTGGGCACTGCTACATTTCAGTACGATTTCGCTCCCAAGGCGGATTGGGCACTGCTACATTGCAGTTCAATTTACCTTCCTAGGTAGATCAAGCAATGCTATCCTTCTAACACAAACTTATCTAGCTTAACCTTTCCCCCTTTTACTAATTAATGTTACCTTGGGCATACTTTTCGAAATAGTTAAGGTTCAGTTAAATAGCCTATCCTAAAATAAAATCTGCTGGCGATTCATTGTATTTTATTTCCAAATAATAATCTATTTATTACCTACTATGAAGTGCGAAATCCACCTGTTTACAATTACTTTTTATCGAATCAACGGTGCCCAATCCACCAAAATCCTATATAAAAACTGCTCAATACACCAGCGCCTCTTGACCTGCTCTAACATACATGCTCCAGACCAGCAGCAGCAGTTATGGATGCGTATATACTCTAGTCTATAGAGTGCAACGTTACAGTACTTGCAGATATGTGCGTTGCAGCAAATGATTTTTTTTAAAGAGAAAAAAGAGTGCGAAATGTGTGTTGATAAGTTGTAGGAAAATTTAGACCCGCATTTACTTGGAGGAAGAGTGGGAAACTATTTTATGAAAAACAAGCATCAGTAAAACCGGTCGGGATTCAAACACTAACCTCGAAAAACATAATTAGTAAGGCCAGATGTCTAGTCCACGTGTGTACCGATCCGGGTAGATTAATATTTATTATTTTATTGATTGAGATGTTTTATTTTGAATTTTGGGTAACACTTTGTATAATGTTCCCCGTTCCTGTGAGGGAGGCGTATAAAAGATTGACTACATACCTGGATGGTACTAGTTCAATCCCAAACGCAGTTGAAAATTTGATCTTGTACACAAAGAGTACAATTTCTGACGATAGAGTTAGGTTTTCTTTCCTAAAATAAGCTAATTTATTTGTCGTTGGCTGATATAGCTAAAAAGATTAAAAAGTATACGTTTGAAACTATTACTATTCCAAAAGTTTATTGGCCAAGCCATTGTATGTATTTGTGTGTACGTAAATTCAACTCAAACTTAATAGATAAAGAACCTCGTTGCCAAATAAGGTAAAAAAAAAAGTTCAGTTTAATATTACAAAATATAACAAGACTACCGTACCCACGCACCAAATGACCATTAAAAGTGAGAGGATTAGGGGAGAGTCGTATAGTACCGGACAGCGGCTAGTATCGGACAGATCATGTTTCAATAAACTACAGTTAGCTAGAGAACTCTTTCAGGTATAATATTACTCCTCTTAATCGCAGCCAAAGACAGCCGTTAGTTGAAGGCGCGCCCTTGAGCCGTAAGGTTCCCACGAGGGTTTGTATAGTTTATATGCTTTGTTTCTTTGTTCCAACTACATTTTCAAGACTCCTCATTCTCATACGGTAATTACAATTAGTGTGTTTATTGGATATAAGGTAAAGGGTAAACTCATGAATAAGTTATAATATTGATTTGCTCAACAAAGAAAATATTATTGTAATGACTATCATTATTTTATTGCCATACAGATCGGCTAGTATCGGACAAGTTGTTTTCGTCCAGTACCGGACAAACTGAGGGATGCCACAAAGTTTTTATCAACATTAACAACAAATAAAGCTCAAATAAAACACTCAATTTAAGGTTAGATAAGATTACTTAGATTAGGTATATATATATA
>CABEEJ010001705.1:74620-117638 GCA_901482245.1 Timema douglasi
CCCCCCCCCCCCCCCCCCCAGTTCAACCAACCATGATTCGAACCTCGATCTCCCCGTCCTCAGCAGTCTGGTTAAACACGAAATTAGAGCGTTAGCCAACTACGCTACCGAAACGGGTTGAACATAAGATAATATGTAGCAAATAACGTTGAAATCGATGGTTTGTAAACTAGATCAATTTTACTGTGGCAAGGTGTTTTTTAATGGATCGAAATAACTATTATCTAAGATCTTACACATATAATATCGGATAAAAACTTATGTTGACTTAGGTCTGATTAGTGAATAACATCGGTTGTGCAAAGTTTTTACTATTCATCTTAGAAAAGTTGATAATATTATGACCGGAGTCTACCCGTGATTAAATTCTACTTTTAACGTTCTCCTTTTCCTTTAAAAAACAGATCGGAAGAATGAAAACCCATACATCTGGCGATCTCCCACTTTGTCATAACAGTTAATCAAGGGGCGGGTAATAGCAGCATAGCATTGCACCCCATCCGACACCTTAGCATGGTCAACAGCACTTCTATCTGTTGAGGTACGGGTCCCTAGATGGATTCCAAAAACACCAGAAAAATGTATAGTTGATGAAATTGGTATTTCCCATCTCATAATATAGTTTTGTGGGAAGTTTATCTATTTTTAATTAAGAACAATAATAAGTGCTGCTTTGTAATAAGATTGTTGCGTAAGAATCCACTGACTAAGGATATATGTTATTATTATTACTATTAGTACCGCGTCTTACTACCCGTTCGGGTTATACGCAGATATATATGTTATTAACGAACCACAAAAGAAACAATATAACTACATTTTTTCTATTTTAGTTATCACCTGAAAGTATTTATGGTTAATTTTATTTTACAAAGGTACATTGGAGATGTATAATATACAACGTAAATTAGCCCAAAGGATTACGGAAAGATGCTAACTAATTTTTCTCAAGAACAAAATAAGCAAGTGGGTTATTAGATTAACTAGAGCTAGACCGCGATAGTCTCTTCACTTTGCAAAGTCTAGTACCTAGCCAGGCGTTACCCAAAATGAATGTATTATTACACGTAAAACTTAATACAGTCAGCTCAAGGAAGACAGCACATTTAAGAATTAATAAGAAACGTAAATCACAACTTGTGAATGTGGAGAATGCCAGGCCTCCACCGTGGTTCGGATTCCACGTTAAACTGTAGGTCCTCCATTTCATCTCAACAACCACCCTACCATTACACATTAGCGTAAGTGTGGATAACTCGAATGTCCAGTAAGATGCGGTGCTAATAATAATAATAAGAAGAAGAAACGTATGGTAATGTAGTGTTATACTGAAACGTATTCTCTTTACGGATCTTTGATTGTCTGCGTGAACATGAACTTTTTTATTTGGCTCTTCATTTAAAAAAAAAAATTGCGAACAAATTACCAGTGAATAAGGTGACTAAATTATATTCTGAAATGTATTGTGGATTTGTTTTATGAATATTTTTATGGAACGAACGACTCATCGACAAAATATAATTTAATCTCCGTTTGGAGGGTTGCATCTTCCAACAACAGAAAAGTCGATAGTAAATACGAGAGCTTCCCATACATTTCACCGTTGGAAAATATTTATTAACCGCCATTTTTTCTCGCGTCAAACGGTCCTGACCTGTGGCGCGCACGCTGCGGCCGGTCTATACTTCCAACCGCAGAGACATGAGGTGGGGGTGGGGGACACCAAAAAGAAAAAAATCCTATACCACACTCCTTCCCGGTCCCTCCAAACCATTCATTAACTATCACACAAGTACACTTTCATTCGATAAACCGTTATCGAAATTTGCGATTCTAACGAAAACCATGGTTGCCTATAAAACTATGTCAAATACAACAAACTGGCTGTCAAAGCAGCGTCGGTATGGTGTGCTTTTATCGACTAAGGTTTGTTGCTGCTCCCGATAAAACCGAAGCACCAT
Organism: Timema douglasi; assembly: GCA_901482245.1. Classification (NCBI taxonomy): domain Eukaryota; kingdom Metazoa; phylum Arthropoda; class Insecta; order Phasmatodea; family Timematidae; genus Timema; species Timema douglasi. Next base: position 76,582 of record CABEEJ010001705.1, read on the forward strand.
GGCAGTTACGCAAACGACTATCAGCCCGACGACAAACGATCTTTGTGAGGACAAGCACTTGTCAAATACTTTTGAAATAAAACGTAAATGTGTCAATAGCATATAAATTCATCCAAATAAACTGTAGTTTACAGAGCAATGTCTATGTATGTTTGTACTCTGACTAACAATACATCACATGTGATTAAAAGGGAAACCATCAGTTACGGAGCCATTCTTGGAAAGTGTACCTTTGAAGTCTGGGATCAACCAATCTAAAAGTGAGTTCGATTGAAAATCATCGCAAGGTTGAAATGTGACAAGAGAGTTTTTACATTGTAGAGAGAGATTTTTCTCTTTATCTCCAGTCAAAAAATTGAACACTAAATCCATGGTAGGATTCTGGGAGGAATAACCAAATTTGACAGGTACCAAAGTTACTAAAACTTATTTCATACGTCAAGCTAGGTATCTGCAGTGGTCGGTTTTGGTAAATAATATCATTACATAATAGTTAAAACCAATAATATAGTAAGATATAATCAATATTAACCACAGTCAAATATGTTAATATTTTCTAAAGGGTACTTTTTATAAGAATTCTACTACAAGTGATTTCAAAAATAGAGTTTTAGTCAAATGAATGTAGGTTTAGCGAAACTTGTAAAACGATACACCCACAAAGCCATAAAATAAAACAAACTGTGTAGCTTATGGATATATCTTAACCTAATAAAACGTGTAATTGGTGTTCAATAATAACAGGCTAATATATTCATTATTTAGTCGGCAACAACTGTTAACACCTAATGTTTCAGCAATCCTGCGGAATGTGTGTAATCTGGGGGTACAAGCTTACACACATATCAGCATTTCCGGCATATTGTGTGGGCAATCTAATTGACCGAGTTATTCAGCGAAATTAATCAATTGTTCAATCGTGTTAATAGGTTTAATGGGTGTTTCAATCCCTTTGGAAATTATTTGTTGCCATCAGCCGAGGCGAAATATGGTAAGAGGTGACCTGGCGGTCTAGGGGTAAGGTGTCAGACTTCTATGCTGGCGGCCGGGGTTCAATCCTCGGTCCCGGCATAGATTTATCTGATTACCAAACCCTTCCTTCACCTCTGACGAGACATCTTGTGAATGTGAGGAATGCCAGGCCTCCACCGTGGTTCGGATTCCACGTTAAACTGTAGGTCCTCCATTTCATCTCACAATCACCCTACCATTACACATTAGCGTAAGTGCGTATAACCCGAACGGGTAGTAAGACGCGGTGCTAATAATAATAATAATAATAATAATAATAAAAATATGGTAAGAGGTATTACCAAGAGTAGTATCGGTTGATACCTTCCAAGCAAAAAGTTGATGATCGTCCTAAGTAAGCTAAGCAGTTACATCTCAGCACAAATGTTTAATGGACAATACTGGAAACAGAATGCATAAACGAGGTGCTTTGTCGAACATTTAGTATGTCTCATCATTTTATTAGATACCTAGACTCCTCTTGTAGCTTGACTGCCTTCACTGGCCATCTATATGGTTTAATTCCTGATTTAATGGATATAAATGTGATTTACACAGGTCTAACGTAAGTCAATTATTTAAAATGATGCAACTATAAATTTATTTCCAAACTAAGACCGGCTTGATAAGTAAATTGGTGACGGCAAATTGGATTTGATTTGTATTGTGGTATCAAGCGTGTACTTTTACAAACACAGTTACGCATATTAGAACAAGAATTTAAAAAAATGAACCCGAGCTAAGATCCCGATTAAAAATAATGGTTCTCTAGAATGGTTTGCCGGTGTCGGGGCGGTTCGATTTCAAATCCTGGCCGGATGTAAATGCCACTAAATTTCCTCTTAATTCTACCTTTCTCATACCTACTCAATTAGTTTAACTAAATGCGTACGACTCCACCGGGTAGTATGATACGGAGGAGGGGTGAAGGGGGGGGGGGACATTATAACTTGACCCAAAACAAAGATACTTAACAAAAGATACCAAAAATTGGCGAGGAAGAGTTTTAATTGTTTTATGTTTGATAGGACGGACGGATAAACAATTAGTAAAGTCTATCAAATGTCATTTAAAATGGTACCTTAGACCAATTTTTTTTTTTTTTTGCCACATTTTTTCATATCCAAAAAATAGTTAACTTTCACATCAAACGCTCGAGTAGAAAGAACGTTAACTTTGCTGCAAATAAAATAAAATGATATTTTGGTAATGATAAGATTATTTTTCAAACGTAGCCCTAATCGATGACGAGCCTTTATGTCCTACTATGCATCAAAGCATAGCGATAGCATATTACTATTTATGTAACAATTACATTTAATTTTTTAACGTCAGGTACACACAACTATCAAAATCACTAAATATGACCGGTCACTCAAAAGTAAATAGTGTGCATAATATACCGTTGTTAACAAAAATAATACTGCACATGATTCTACTTTTAACGTTAACATATTATTTATGTTTTGTGATGAAATTGCTGTGATTTCTGATAAAGGAGATTCATAGTTCTAGTACAAATCTTGTTGGAAACTTTACACATTATTTCCATGTATAAGTAAAATATATTTACTGACGTTTTAGGGATTTGGCAGAAAAACTTCAATAAAAACGTGATACTGGTTGATATCACCATGTAAATAACGTGTAAAGTTTCCTACAAGATTTGTACTCGAACTATGAATCGCCTGTATCAGAAATCAAAGCAATTTTTTTACCACAAAACATAACTATTTTCATTGATTCTCAAACAAAAGTTTTATATTATCTATATTGGAACAATGCAAATATTTTGAAATTACCATAACAAAATTTTAATTAGACCTATGAACAACTAATTTAAGGAAAGCGCATTTTTTCTCCAACAAAAAAATAATTCAAACAGGGTAAGCGCAGCCTTAAATAAGAATCTGTAGTTGAATAGACATACTCTAAACTGAAATTGAGAACAAATACGAATTTTTTTCTTCTAAATAACATTACGAATTTAAATAAAGTATAATATAATGTCCCAATCATGTTTTTATATAAACGCTATCCAGGCTTAAAACATAATACTAATTTTTCCCACTATAAAATAATATTTGAAAATACATAATATTAGCTAAAAAATAAACCATCATCCAGCCGAGTGGCGGAGCTTAATAAGTAAAATTTCACGGCAAGGGTTGGTAGGACTTATTTATATGTATCTCGAACATCTCTAAAGAAATAAAATAAAAGGGCAACTACTCGCGTGTTACCTTCAAGTAAAATAAACTCGCCTGTAAGAACAATGCAACAGAATGATCCTGGCTAATAAACGTTGACCTCAAGACAAGAAACTCATTATTATTTTACGATGTTTAAAAGGCCCCTGATGATGGCATGCCCCGCCTGTGCGGGAGGAAGGGGACAGTTGACGTGCACCGTAGTGGATAGGGGGGAGGGAGAGTCGAGCCAAGGTCTTCCAGTCTGGAATCCAGAGAGGCAAGCCAGCGCAGGTGTGCTTGGACCAGCTCTGAACACTCCGCCGTACCATGCTTGGCTAGACACTTGAATACCTTTGTATTACGCGTTTAGCGCATGCACGGGCTATTGCCGGACTACTTTATATCGTGTTTATTTTAGATATAGTCAAGCCAAGCTTCAGACCATTTATTTGCGATGCAATTACACTTTTTTTTAAATGGGAGTGTGGGGGACGCGAGAAAAGTGCAGTGTTTTTTTGCAGTTTTTATTGCAAAACATTTTTTTTTCTTTTTTCAAAATAGATAATATATTGATTCAGTAGAAACTTAGGAGTTTAATTTTCTTCACATGGTGATAATAACATGTCAAGGGGGGTCCTAAAATGTCATGAAACATTTTTCTCTTCATTTAAAGTCTGTCATTTAATGTAGTTAGGATCATGAGGTGTCCACCAATATTCAACAACTGTTGATATTACTTTGTGCAGACAATTAAATTCTTATGTGTCTACTTAAACAATAGTTTATTTATATTAGCAAAAAGTTTTGCTAAAAAAAATTCCAAACACTGCCCCTTTCTCACGTCCCCTACACTTCCACATTAACTGTTAAATTTCCCGATATATCCTGGTTTTTCAGACAAAAAAATATGCATTTTCCAAGTATTTATATGCGAAACAATAAAAAAAAGTTTAGTAAAATTCTAGTACGAAACAATAATTATTTAAAACAAATATGTCAGTGCTTTCATAAGTTCAGATGAAAATGAGGTAGAATTAATATTGTGTATTGAGTTAGACTCTTCTTAGACGTATTTATAATATTAAAACAAAAATATCTAATAATTTAATGACTTAAGAATCTCCCTGACTTCTCATTGATTTTTCCAGGTGGGTGTCAAACCTTATTCACCAAATAGTGAATGCTTCGCAGTGGCGATGTTTTGGTACCCGAAACTATAGACACGGATAACAAAGCATCGACCTCTTCTTGCCTAGTTTTCCGGTGACGGGGAAATCATGGTTCGAATCTCGGCCAAGTGTACCGAGGTGTTCTCACCAAATTGTTTTCCAATTTCCCTCCACATGAATGAGACTACATTGCCTCTAATATAGCTTACTCACCCCTATTTCATTAGTGTAAATATGCGAGTAGCCCGGACGGGAAGTAAGATGCGGCAGGAAAAAAAACCCATTAGCTGAATGTTACAATGTTAAGCTGCATGACACAGTTTGGCGTATGAAAATATAAAAGGTTTTTTTTAACCTTTAGAGCAATCAAATGTGGTTCTTCCTGTGTCGATAAGATCAAACACATTTTTTACAAAATGTTATCTACACGCGACCTTGACTATATATATCACAGTGTAGGCAGGCCGCACCAAAAAGAAACATGTTCCCTGTGACGTTCTTGCAACAAGTAACAAGGGAACGTGTTTCACAATAAAATACTACCTTGGATTTGTTTGCTTTCAATGAAACTCTCTCAACTAGACGAAAGAATCCTTATTTTTGATTATGGAACGAGAGGTTATACAATGGTTTTGTGTATGTGGGTGTGTATCTTGCACCGCGTCTTGCTATCGGTCCAGGCCTTACACATTTTAATCCCGTTGGGGCACACGTGAAGAAAGTAAAATAGAGAGATGTTCTTGTATTTGGGTGGAGGAAAAATGGAAAAGCATTTAAGGGGCAAAAACCTCATGGAACCCGGTCTAAATTCAAACTCCGACCTCACAGTCAACCGGGAAACCAAACTACATGAACTTGACTTGGAGTCCGGTTGCCCATCAAGCCGAGTCAGTAGTAATTGAGCATTAGAAATGATATTGTATTGGGCTTAAAGTTATTATATAATGTACTTTTTGTGAACAGAGGCCCAATTATTCAAATACTTATGGACTCACTCGGCAATATAATAACACTTTTATGGGCGCTCAATGTTACTTAATCACTGTGTAAGATCCACAATGAAAATTTATTTTAATAAAAGAATGAATGCTATTCTTAAATCAACGTTTACACCCTAAACGTTGTGTGTTAGTATAACAAAGATGACACATTATTGGTGTTTCTTTGATCTATATGGAGGTGTTTTATTCATGTTCAAGTCCAGACAAGCCCTTCTTTTCCATTTCTCTGGTCTGTTTTAAAAGACACGAATTGCAACAAACAACAAGGTAGCTACAAAACTTACAACATAATTCTTCCTGATTTCTCAGATAGCAAATGTCAATATTTACCTATTTCTTTTTCAGTTGTTTTTGTTAATTAACGATATTTAAGTTTTAAGAATGATCAGATAAGTTATTTTACCAGTGTTAAATGTTTTAGTCAAGCTATTATTTGTGGCACTGTGTAAATAAGGTATAAAAACAAGACTGAACAACCATGTCATGTTATAATTCCATATCTGAGCAATACATTTTATTATCATGTGCGAAACAAAATCACTCACTTTAGTTTAAGTATGTAGGTACGAAATTTAAGTTTGTTAATCTAAGTATTTAAATTTTCTGATATAAAATTCCCTGAATTTTCCTGCCTATATCCACCAATAACAATATGTGTACCATACCCACCAAAAATGTTATAAGAGTACATGACTTAAATAAATACACAAATGGTTATTTGAATATAGGCCTGTTGATTACAAGAATAAACAAGACAAGGATTAGTGTTATGGATTTGCAGTCATCCAAAGGATTCAAAATCTATTTGGAAGAAACAAATGGCATTGAGAGGACCTTTTCTGATGTAATAAACAAGCCATGTGTGATATATTGAAAAGTTTTTGAACAACATAGTTTAAATTATCAGACAGTGTGTGGAAACAATTTTATTTAAGGTGTACTGTACCAGGCGCTGTCTAAACAAACTGTTTCTACCCTAACATTGCCCATGGGTGCTGTCAAAGGGGCCGCTTCGGTCAGCGAGAAAGTATTACTCACTCTCAGGTCACATGACTTAAAATACAATGGTATATGTCGATTTCTTGAACTACTTCTCTATTATGTCTAAGCTTATACTCCCTTTCATCCTTCACCTACTCCAGCCTTTGTTATGTCAATAAGAAAAAGGAGGGAAAAAACCACGAGACTTCTTATCTCAAGGCAAAGAGAAAAGCCCACTGCTAGTTCTCAAATGTCTTAAAATTGTCTGTTATGAGCTAATCAACAAAAATTACTGTATATTTGTCAGAGGAAGATTAAATCTAGAGTTCTTTTTATTAATGGATAGTCTCATAGCTTCGCAAATATGCTTACAAATGTCGTTGAAAATGTACTATTGTAACATTCTCATACTTGTATTCTATTGATAAGACTCAAACTGTAGTGTTGTTGGGGAAAAAGAGCCATGTTGGAATCTTTCGACTCCTTTTTGGCGTGAACCATATTTTGAAATAACATATTTTAGAATTTAATATGGCGTTAGAGCTGAACGTCTGCATCGCAGTTTTCGGCTTACCGAGCCGGCCCTCTAGAGACAAAAATGAGCTACATTTTCACCAGTTGCAAACATTTAGATAATAATTATTGACCTTATAAACTTAATGATACATTAAAGTTATTTTAAGATTGATATGCAACAATTCTTGATGTGTGATTGTTATTTTTCTTTACTTTGCTACAAAGCTGGTGAAATGTTTCGCAGTCGAGTCCACCTATTAAGACCACAGTCATTGTTCCAAGCGTCACTTCTGGTGATTTGTCAGTGCCAAGCCAAAGTCTGCTGAGCAACTCTAACTATACAATCGTTCAGTCCTCTCTAGACGAGCCGACCCATAACCATGGACACACGGACTAAATGTCAGGCTTACGTAGTCTGGCTTAACGGTGAAAGGGAGGTCAGGGTTCGGATTCCGATACGGTGTAATAGGGGTGTTTTTTCCTAAACGGTTTATCCTTCTCCTTCTAGTCTAATGCGGTTAGATTGCTTATAAATTCTACCTTCCTCATCCCAAGCCAACTAGCGTAATTAAAACAAGTAAGGTCTTGACGGGCAAATAATAAATAGCATACATGTCAAACAAAGCACGCATAAAACTATAAATAAAAGTGTCGAGTCAATTGATTTGAAGTTCTAGCGACCGGCTACTCCTCTTTGGAATATCTCACGACGTCCCTTTCCTGCACCTGAACCGGACCCAAAGCTCGCGACAACGTCAGTTGGCAAATGAGAATGGGGACTCACCATTTGTACGTCTTGGTCCTCTTCTGGCAGGCGCTTGGCGGGCGGCGTGGTTGCCGCGGCGGACGAGGAGGCCGGGGAGGACGTGTTTGTGTCTCCACCGACAACCACCAGGTTGTTCAGTGTGCTGGCGTTAATGATATGTTGTTGGTGACTATTACCACCGCCGTGTATCAGCTGGTGGTGGTGGTAACTGCTAGAGAGGGGCAACGAGGGCGCGTTGCTGCTACTGCTCGCTGATATGTTATTCAGACTCGTTAATTGGTTCCGATTATTGTGATATCGATTGACGATTGATATTGCTGTGGCGGCGGCAAGCCCGGGGGCGTGCGGGTGATAGTGATACGTAGGTGGGTGGTACGATGGGGGGGCGGCGGCGGCGGTGGAGGAGTTACGGGCTACAAGGACGCACGTGCAGCACTGGTTACAGCAACAGAAACAATTGCCGGTGGCCGGTGCTCCGGCGGCTGAGGTGTAAGGGTAGGAAGTGAACGAAAAATAGGAGGGAGGAGGGAAATAAGAATAGGAGTGAAAATACAGGATGTCGAATTGCTTGGCCAAGCAATACAAAAACTAACGAATGCTTGTTTAGAACGAAACAAAACAAGTTACCGCATAAATTCTATTGTACTTTGAAAAATCCGTCTCTATCAAACTACTTTGAAAGATAAACACAGTAATATGAGAAAATTTATAGCTCGAAATTTATAATATTACTAGTAAAGATTTTAATAGGATTTCATTAAGATAAACACCCTTGTTCACTAAAATTAATTATATATATATATTTCTAACAATAATCACAGATACTACGACCTTAAAAACGCCTTAATAAAAATTAACAGTTAATACTACATATACTTATAAAAATATTAATAACGAAACTAAAGAACTTGATAAAAACAGTTTTCACACTAATAATACTCGAACAAACAACTACTTTAACAATTAGTTTAATTAAACAACACTATCAAATGACTTTATTAATTATTAAAATTTTAAAACGACTATTTCTCAAAAACTCTATTCGTTTAAACTACGAATGACACTTGCACACAATAATCACCACACTTTAAACACAACAAACCCACGGATGGAATAATTTGAATACTATTTGATAATTTTTCGACCCAACTTTAAAAAAAGACAGATAAAACGTTTATTTATTTAATAAGCGTGTATAAAAAGTTAGAAACAGCTAGGAGAAAAATCAGTTGGCCGTCTTCAAGGTCAAGGTGTTGATAGAAAGAGTGGAAATAGTACTGAATGTTAAAAAAAAAAATAGAGGAGAGAAAAAAGGGAAAGAGAGTGAAAGGTTTAAAAAAAAAAGGCACACCCCCAGAGATGAGAATCCGATGTTTGCTCTCCTTCAATAAAATGACAGCGGAGAGGAAAAAAGAAGCACGCCCCACAACGAAGCGCTAGTAATTGAGATATAGCAGGAAGTTTAAACTAGAGAAGAACTTTCCGCCCAACCCTCGCGGCAAGAGACCTAACTCTCGACTGACACTGGCTTCTCGAGTCCATGGAACGAGTTTTGAAATTCCCCCCTGCTTCTCCTGCACAGAGCGACAACCTATCCGCATTCAGTGTGTCGGCTGCTAGCTGCGCGCACGGCGCACGAGATGTTGCGGAAACTCGCGAATACGTTCGAACATTCACGTTCCATAACCCCTTCCCCTACTCTTTGAGCCGTCTGACGGAGCGAGCGCACGCGCAAGCCACAGGTACATAATCCTCGTGTTGCTTTTTACCTGGAAGACTTTTTTTTACCTCTATCCGCTTTCATTTTTTTTATCCGAATTAGTAATACCTCTATGCAAAAAAAATACATTTCCACCAATAGATAATAATAATTACTCTCTAATATGTTAATACATGAGTTGATACAAAACTTAAATAGCTCAGAATAAAGAGTTTCCATGCATAAGCTTACAAACATATAAAGTTAATGGCACAGGAAAAACATTATTAAATTTTAGGGGAAATCAGAAGGTAAATAATAATAAATAGTTAATATTTCTTAACGAAGTAATAACAATAGCCTTTCAGATATATGAGGTTTTGATTGAAATAGTATATATTTGAGAAGAGCAATAAAAATGTATTTCAAAGTCTATTATTGTAATTATAGTCTTGAAATATCTTTAAAAAAACTATATTCCACACCATCCCCTCCTATAGCTAGAATGCTAAGCAACTAATAGAGAAAATTGTCAAAATTATGTAAAATATACTAAATGTATAACAAAGTGATAACGGCTTTGATGACCGAACGTTTACTTTACACCAGCGTAGTAATAAGAGTAAAACTATCATCGTTTAAACAGGACTAAGTGTCAGGCTTATGTAGTCTGGTTTTTCGGTGATGGGGAGGTCGGGATTCGTATTCCAACCGGGTGTTTGAGGGTGTTTACTCCTAAATAATTTACTCCTCTCTTTACGTATTTAAACGAGTACATTTCCTCTAAATTCTACCTTCCTCGTCCCTAGCCAATATGCGTAATTCAAACACGTTAGGCCTAGACGAGTAGTAAGCTTAAGAGGAAGTGCACCCACACTAGCGTGGAGAGAATATGGGGGAGACCACAATGTTAATAAGTGCTCCCGACCTATATAAGAACAACAGGCCTCCCTATGACTAGTAATCCAATCTATTTGGAGACTGGAACCTTAAGATTATGTGATCATCAGTGTGGACCTAATATTATTAGTTTGATTTTTTAAATAGGTTTTTTCTTCACATCTTAATACCCGACCTGGTTATTCCCATATTTAGACTAATGGAGTAGGCATGAGGAATAAGGAAGTGTGCTCGTATTTGCGTGGAGGAAGAGTGAGACACAATTTAGGGAAAACACACCTAAATAAACCAGGATAGGATTCAAACCCCGACCTCTTCAACAGCAAACTTGACAAGATGAGATTGGCACGTGTTCCCCCCATGAGATTAGAAACTTTGACTGTTAAAATAATGTATATTTAAAATAAATAAATAAATTGCATACCATTTTTAAAACTATCAGTCCGAGCAACACTGTACAGATTTATTTCCCCTGTTTGCATCCCAATTTTATGATCCTATTTGAATTTCTATGTAAAAATAAATAAAAATTACTTTAAAAACGCAACTCAAATGACCTAGAAAACAATCAACAAATACATGATTAACCTTCAATAAAATAAAATTTAAAAAACTTTTCAATTTCTTCCGGAAATGAACCATTTACAAACCAATCAACCACGACAAAAAAATAAAATGGGCAGAATGATGGAAATTTGCTTTCAATTGGCAATCAACCCGGTCATTAAATATTGCTAATAATTACACACCTAGATGCTCGCAGTCCGACATTTTTTTCATTTTATTTCAACTTTATTTTAAATAGAAGGGACGTTTTTTAATTTAAGCCGTTCTCTACAAGAATTGACAAAGCAATTTGTGATAATGATATTGGGAAATCTATGTCATGTGCGAATTTCATTTGAAACCCAAGAAGGGTGTGTTAGCAAAACCCAATTATCTACATTAAATAAATATTATTAGCAGGGCCCGAAAGTTGATGACTTTGAATATTTTTTTCTACGAAGTCGATCGCAATGTTAACTTGTATACAGGGTTACCTGGAGGTCTAGAGGTAAGGTGTCGGACTTCTATGTTGGGGGTCCGGGATTCAATCCGTGGTCCCAGCACGGATTTATTTGATTGCCAAACCCTTCCTTCACCTCCGACAAGACGTGTATTAATCACATCTTGTGAATGTGTGGAATGCCAGGCTTCCACCGTGGTTCGGATCCCAAGTTAAACTGTAGGTCCTGCATTTCACCTCACAATCACCCTATCATTACATATTAGCGTAAGTGCGTATAACCCGAACGGGTAGTAAGACGCGTTGCTAATAATAATAGTAATAATAATAACTTGTATACAAACAAATTTTATGAGAAAATTATATTGAAAAAGTTCTTTTTAATGTGTTGATTTTTGCAATTTTATGGGATTTTCGGGGCTTTTTTCCCTTGTTTTTACTCTTATCGTGCATTTTCTGTCATTTTTAGAGTCATTAGGCCTACATAAGAATCGTAACTTATAACAAGTAATTTTTTTAATGCGCACATTCATTATTTCCATTTACTTGGATCATTCATTTTCTCGTATAAATATGTCCAATATGAAACAATGAGCATGACCTAATGTTTTCAGGCGGAGCTCGTTAGAAGAAATTGAAGAGGACATATCGCCAGGTGCAAGTCCATACTTAAAGTATGCTCCAATAACATCAGTGGATGTAGAGCGCAGTTTCTTCAGGCACAAAAACCTCTTGGCCGATAATAGCCGACCATTCACACCTGAGGATCTAAAGATGACCTTCGTTATGCATTGCAATGCAGAATAAGGTAAATCTAGAACGTAATTCTCTCTCTCTCTCTCTCTCTCTCTCATGCACACAATTATTTGCCTATTTTATTATTTTTAAAAGTTATATTAGTCATATAATTTATTTATTTATTTCTGCGCAGGATTCGCCAGCCATTGACATAAACGTATAAAAAAAATTGGATTTTAAATGTGTTATTTGATTTTTAAGAAAATGTTTGTATTTTTGAAGCTATAACAACAATTCATACATTTAAGTGAATCTTTTTCGGTTCCCAAGGGCATAATATTCCGTGCCTTGATCATTAGTTTAAACGCTTTTAAAAATAAAAAGTGTGAATGAATAAAATAAAAATAACAACTCTAGTAACAATGTTGATCTTTTCAAAGTTTTTTTAGAATAAGATTTTAAAATAATTACTACTTTATAGTGGTGTGATGCAACGGAATAGATTGAGGGGTCAAGTGAGACATTAAACAAAATTATATTGAGATAAGTCTGACTAGTTATTTTGAAAACATATCCAGCACACACAGAAAAGTTAATATACGCCTGATAAAACACACAACACCGACTAAAAGCTTAAAACCAAAACAATTTTAGAAAAAAAAGTTAAAAGTTAAGGAACTAAAGCTAGAAAACTAAGCATAAACAAACTTCTTTGGCATAAATACTTAAATAGTTTGAAAACATCCCAAATCAACACATTAAGTACCGGTATATCCTGAAATCAAACCGAGTGTAGGCCTATCTGTTGTGCATGAAGACCCGGTGTTAAATCTTTGTGGTAAATATACATGTTGCTATTTATTTTATTTTATTTTGTGTCTAGAGTAGGATTGCATCTACTAATTTTATTGTTTGAACTGCAACTCTTTCTTTTCCTCTATTGAGATTTCCTTTGTTCTGACTAGTCAGTATCTTTTTCCGCCTTTTTCTATGATTGGCTGATAAGTTTTCTTTAACAGTATATGACTCTACATAGATTCTTAGGACGAGTATCACATCATTCATATGTTTATTCTTGCACTATTTTATTTACTGCTCGCTACCAAATTGTTCACTCATTAAAGAACCAGTGTTCTTGGTACAGGATCGCAAATACTCACTAAAAAGTTGTACAGTAAATTTACCAGAGATACCATCTAAGTATTCGGTCTTTCTGCCAGCAAGCTTCACAGGTCAAATAAACAGTTGTGATCGTGCCAACAAGACAAAAAGATCTATTAGATAGTATAGTTTTTCTGCTTTCTAACTAAGGACCCGTTAGGTAGTAGGTCTTACTGCTATCCAACTGAAGACCAATTAGGCAGTAGGTCTTTCTTTTCACAAGATAAATACTCACCAGGCAATAGGTCTTTCTGCTAACAAGCTAAAGAACAATTAGGTAGTAGGTCTTTCTTTTCACTAGCTAAATACTCGCCATGTAGTAGGTATTTCTGCTCGCTATCTAAAGTATCTCCAAGCAATAGGTATTTCTGCTCGCAAGCTAAAGATCAATTAGGTAGTAGATCTTTCTTTTCACTAGCTAATTACTCGCCAGGCAATAGGTATTTCTGCTCGCTATCTAAAGTATCTCAAGGCAATAGGTATTTCTGCTCGCTATCTAAAGTATCTCAAGGCAATAGGTATTTCTGCTCGCTATCTAAAGTATCTCCAAGCAATAGGTATTTCTGCTCGCAAGCTAAAGATCAATTAGGTAGTAGATCTTTCTTTTCACTAGCTAATTACTCGCCAGGCAATAGGTATTTCTGCTCGCTATCTAAAGTATCTCAAGGCAATAGGCATTTCTGCTCGCTATCTAAAGTATCTCAAGGCAATAGGCATTTCTGCTCGCTATCTAAAGTATCTCAAGGCAATAGGTATTTCTGCTCGCAAGCTAAATGCCCTTTAGGTAGTCAACCATTCTGAAAACGAGCTAGACTCGCTAAGTAGCCTTTTTTCTTCTTCTGCCATCTAGCAACAGAGACACGTTAATCAGTTTGTCCTTCTGCTACCTAGTCATAGAGACGGGTTACACAGAGTTGTTTAATTAAAAAGATGTTATCATTAGTGGCATGAGGTATTAATGGCTCTTCAACATCTTGCTACGAGGAGTTAACGTGTTGGAACACTGGCTATAGCACCCCAAGTTCAATAACCAATTGGACTTTGCTCGTATCGTTGAAGGTTAACATATGTTTATAGTTTAAAAAACATACATATATATTACTTAATTGGTTCCAGCCCAGGATAAGGAATATTAGTTGAACTTAATGTGCAATTGAGCTTATGTATTTCATGTGAATTTATGCTGAAGTGCTAAGTGGTAAAAGAAGCCAACTAGAGCTTAGGAGGAGCCTAGTTCTATTTCAGAGGATATCTAAAACCATTTCAATTTTTGCAGATGGGTTTCTCCTATTAATCAGATAGGTATTTGAATACAATATATACTTGTCTCACTTAAGTAAACATAGATTGTTGATTTTTAAGTTGTATTCAATTCTGACCCATATTAAAAAGTAAACCATCAATAAACCAAGTCAAGCTATAAAATAAAGAGGTTTACTTAAGACTAGCAGGGTAAGTGTGTGCACAGTCCAGTTTTCATAGGAAGGTATTTTAAGAAAATACAAACATAATTTTTCGGGGGGAAAATTGATAGTATTTTAGTATTAATATCATATAATATATAATTAATATTAAATAATATATATTGCTAAAATTTGACAAAAACTGTGATAAAAGAGGAACATCTGTGTCCACCAAAGCGCATAACAATCAATTCACATTCAAGCATCTCCATATCGCCATATATATATGCTTATAGCTTAAAAACTATTGGTTTTATAAAAAAATATATATCAAACAAAGGGCTTTTATTTTTTATAGTACTACAACTTTACAATGATAAGATATATAAGGAACGTACTTGGTAAAATGACAATTGGTTAATTAGTTGTTACACTTCAGAGTCAATTAACAAAAAAAAAATTAAAAAAAGGGAGGGGCTGATAAAAGGGCAGATTATTAAAACATAAAAAGTATATGCAGTAAATTAAGAATATGAATTGATGGAAGTAATAAATAATTAATTATTCAAGGTTAAAAATTGATATATCATGAATTTAATTACATGTAAGTACATAAATTATTCACCTAAGTGTCACTTAGAAATTGATCAAGAGCAACTTTAATTAAAAATAGGAAAAAACCAGTAGTTGAACAAGATTCCTAAAAAATAAGTTATTATTAGATTTTTTAATTAGAATTATATCAAAAATAAGAATTGTAAATAGTTAGTGAAAAACTAGTTTTAACACAGATAACAATTAATAAATTATCAGTTTGCTAGAATTTAGGAAACAGCCAACAAAGGCAAAAATGCAGTATAAACAAATGTATCAATTAACTATTGATATGACAGGAATCATACACTTAAGGTTCCATAAATTATTTTCTTAAGAGTCGCTTATAAACAGATCAAAAGCAATTTGAATTTAAAAGTAGGAAACCAATAGGTGAACAGGGGTCAATTAAAGAAATGAAATTATTGATCGTCAATCAATCAGCCTAGAGGCGGGACAAGTGTCTAAGGAGTGAAATTAAATCACAGTTCAGTTAAGTTTGTAATACACAATTCAATTATAATTTTAAGTATTTTTCCGTTTACACTTCTTAATTACATCCATTCTATTATATTTAATAAATTGATAATATTGATTATATAAAAACCACGTTGATTGATCTGGTCGACATTCCTGCTAATTATCAATTATCTAATTAATTATCTCTTTGGTTAATATAGTTTGTAACCCCTTGACTTGATAACAAGCTCTCAACATTCACATATTTTAATCTAGTTCTTATGTTATCAGGAAAATTTTAATTTCAATTTTAACATGTTTCTTATGTAGTTCAACATTAATATGTTTACATTGTGTATCAGGCCTTGTTATTTATCATTCTTGTAATTAGTCAATACCAACTTATTATTAATCACATTGATTATTCTTATCATTTGTTGTAAATGAATAATTGCCCTTGTTGATTGTACTTAAGATTTTATTAAATTGATCTCATGTAAATATCACATGTAACAACACTCCTGTTCAGTTTAACTATTTACAACTTCTATTTTGATAATTTCTAAAAAATAAAAATAAATCATTTCTTTAATTGAACCCTGTTCACCTATTGGTTTCCTACTTTTAAATTCAAATTGCTTTTGATCTGTTTATAAGCGACTTTTAAGAAAATAATTTATGGAACCTTAAGTGTATAATTCCTGTCATATCAATAGTTAATTGATACATTTGTTTATACTGCATTTTTGCCTTTGTTGGCTGTTTCCTAAATTCTAGCAAACTGATAATTTATTAATTGTTATTTGTGTTAAAACTAGTTTGTCACTAACTATTTACAATTCTTGTTTTTGATATAATTCTAAAAAATAATTATAATAATCTCATTTTTTAGGAATCTTGTTCAACTAATGGTTTTTTCCTATTTTTAATTAAAGTTGCTCTTGATCAATTTCTAAGTGGTATTTTGATTAATAATTTATGTACTTACATGTAATTAAATTCCTGTTTTATCAATTTTTAACCTTGTATAATTAATTATTTATTACTTCCATCAATTCATATTCTTAATTGACTGCATTTTTTTATATTTTAACAATCTCCCCTTTTATCAAACCCCACTTTTTTTCTTTTTCATTTCTTTATGTTAATTGACACTGAAGTGTAACAAATAATTAACCAATTGTCATTTTACCAAGTACGTTCCTTATAATCCTCATTCTTACTTCTCCTTTCTACAATTAATATGAATTTAACTAATTGACAATGATAAGTTATTTAGTATTTCAAATAGTTGCAGAGATGTAATCAAAATTTGAAATTTCCGCTTATGTAAAGTAGGTACTCTTAGTGTCATTTTCATGGAGAATTGCCATTAGGTTTAGTAATGTTAAACAGTGTCTAGATACAAAATTTAATAAAAATCATAAAGCGAATTTCAAAATAATTAATGTTCGTCGGTAAACTACCCTATTTTATGGTTAGACGTGTAATTCCAAAACCTCCTCAGGAGAACCTTATAAAAACCTTAGATAACAAGTTTTAGCCTAGCGATAAAATGGTTTGGTCTCTTAGCCGAGAGACATACAGACAGACAGGTTGACTACCACGAAAACAACATTTTCAGTTTCAGGGGTTCATGAAATGTCTACATCATTTATCAAAATTTCGAGGTTTTTTTTACGATCACAATACTTATCTTTCTGAGGGGTCGAGAGAAATTAAAAACAATCAAAAAATTGTATCTGATTAATTTACAAATTTAATGTTCCTGAGCTCTATACCGTCACAAAGCAGTTTATTATGTTGAGTTTTTCACTAACAAGAAAAAACAAATTCATGCATAACATAGGTAGCTATAATTCCCTCATTACTATTAATTTTCTAGATGAATATTCCACTAATTTTACCGGTTGCTATTTATGGATTTGAAACGTGGTCTCTTACCTTACACGACAAAAAATAAAATTATGGTGTTCGAAAACAAGATTCTTATAAAGAAATTCTGTCCAAAATGGTATGAGGCTTCTGGGGGATGGAGGAGGTTACATAATTATGAGGTGCATATTTGTACTCATCACAAGACATTGTTAAGGTAATCAAATCTCGTAGATTACGGTGAGGACATTCAGCGCAAATGGAAGATTTTAAAACCTTGTTCAAGGAATTGACTGATAAACCCAATGGGGAAAAACCATTGGGAAGCCCAAGATACGAGGATAGCATTAGATTGGACCTAAAAAAGAGAGGGTATAATTAGGGGGACTGGATAGAATTATCTCAAGATAGGGATAGGTGGCGTACTTTTGTAGGTGCGACAATGAACTTGCGAGTTCCTAATTCCATAGAAAGAAAGCTAATTCCATTGTACTTACAAATGATGTATTACTGTTTTCATGATATTGAAGTTTGTAGGGTTAGTTGCACGGTTAGCAGTTGTGACAGTAAAAGCCAAACAAGCAGTTAGGTAAGATAGTCGAAGGAAATAGTCGGAAAGTGATCGTGACCGAGACCAGCGTCGAGGCTCGGCGCGTGATGTAACAAGACCACTTCCCTTCACGCAACACGGACCGGCGCGCACACACGAAACAACTTTCTAGCGGCACAGTCGACCTTAACCTTCAAATACCACTTTCAATACCATATACAGGCTTACCAAGGGTGAACAACACTACCACAGTCATCTGCACGGGACTACCAGTCAGGGGTGAACAACACTATCAGAGTCACCTGCACGGGACTACCAGGCAGGGATGAACAACACCACCACAGTCACATGCACGGGACTACCAGTCAGGAGTGAACAACACTATCAGTCACCTGCACGGACCCACCAGGCAGGGGGGAACAAAACTATCACAGTCACCTGCACGGGACTACTAGTCAGGAGTGAACAACACTATCAGAGTCACCTGCACGGGACTACCAGTCAGGGGTGAACAACACTACCACAGTCACCTGCACGGGACTACTAGTCAGGGGTGAACAACGCTATCAGTCACCTGCACGGGACCACCAGTGCATCATGGTACATGTTTCAGCTCATGTAGGACTAAAACGGGATTTATATTACAAGTTATTGATAATTTAAACATTTTGGTGGAAACAAAAGGAATGCTAGGACAAAATTATCAGCTGGCACCAAGCTGTCGTCTAGTATCAATTTGCAGTTTGTTTAGTCAGTGTTGACATAGATCATGGGGGAAGTCACATTAAACGCATTTTCCAAGAAACTATTTTTATATCTCGAGCCCAATTAGGACTCCAGCAAACCCTTTTTTTTAAATAAATTTAAATATGAGAGAGATATCTTTTAGCCATAATCTAAGGCATTAGAAAGTCTCATTATTGTCTAAAAGATAGCAGCACTAACTCAATTTGGGTTAAAATAGGACGTTATCTCTTTTTCCCTTGTACCCTTTATTTTAGAACCCATACAAAGATAAAGTAAACAAATTATCAATGTTAACGACGTTGCTTACGTGAATATTTCGAAGTTATTTTGTGAGGCGGGTTGCATCTTAACTTGACACACCTGAGCAGTCTAAGCACTATCACACTTAGAAGGTAATATACATAAAAGAAAGAGAGAAAGAATAAAATAATAAATTCACCCTGAAAGGATTTTTGTCTTTGTGTTGATAATCCTTCCCTCTTCCTCTGACGATTTTACATAGTTATTTTATTATTTGCGCCATGACTTGATTTTTAATTTTACATTTTCCTTATTTCTATTCTAGGTAGACATACGCTGCCAAGGACTCTTTAATCTACATCCTGCCAGGAGGATTCCTACAGGCCTTTTTCATGACAATGACTTAACCTAGGTTGTACAGGAATTATAAAAGATACATTTATAAAAAATATACTTATATATATAAAATAATATTGTGACACTGTATGACTATTTTTAGAATTAAAAGAATGTATGGTGGGGTTTTTCTAAGGTTATATCTTTAAAACGTGCTGAATAAAACGTAAATTCATTAACATGGGAGATCCTATCTTGGCCGTGGCGTCACAGGTAGGCAACATCCTTAACCATTATTTTCATTATTCTATAAATAAAATAATACCCAGCTCCCCTAGCTCACATCGATTTGGCCATATATACCAGTAGTGCTAATAAACAATTATGTCCGTACAACGCAAGTATAACCACCCAGCCCAAAGAAGTGAATATTAAACAGCCCACGAAGCAACCTCACACCGTAAAAAGTCAAGCAAACGCAAATGAACGCGCGTGATCGGATTAAGAGCCATAAATGGTATCATAGATAATTAAAACGCTAAGTATGTCGGCAAGTTCTGCCACGCTCTGAAGTCCTTTAAGGTGAGTGTTAAGAAGGAATTAATGGCGGTGGTGTCAAGCAAATAGCAACATGAGATATTCTTTCTTCCGTAACAAAGCCAGATGGACCAAACGAGTTGTAACCGAGATAATAATGTAGTGCAGCGGTTCTCAAACTTATTTTAGATTGTACCCCTTGGCCATTACTAAAGGTTTAATGTACCCCCAAGATAAAAAAATATATTCAAATGACAAGTTTAAAAAATGACCACATGGTATATTATTGATCTATATAATATATTGGGAAAAAATATCTGCAATCAAAATATTTGAAATGTGACAAAGTTATCTAGAAATAATCCTACTGTTAGGGCCAATGTATCAATGTCAGGTTAAAGTACTAGTTAATTAAATTGAGGTTTAATATAATCTCAAGTTAAAACTTCAGGTTAACGTAGTTTACTGTTTGAATGGCTTTTTATGTGGGGGTTAGTTAATTTTTTGTTGACTGCAGAGGTTGGTAGTATATTTTTACTCAAATGTCACTTGGAACAAAAATATTTTTAGTGGAAATGGGAATAAATGAATGCTGAAATGCGTTAATAATCATTATCTAATTTATTTTTAAGTACATTTGCGAGTCTTTTACATGTTTCAGATACATTTTACTAATATATTATATACTAATATTTTACTAATATTCCCTCAAAAAACTACTACAGTCTACATTATTTTTAAATTTAATTAATGGTTTATTTTATCCTGCTTAAGAATAAACTAGAGTGTTTAAAAAAGGGGTGAGGAGGAGGGTGCGCAAAAAGCAGTACATATAAGACACTTTTTATACAAAATAGTAAATAAATGATAATTTTGCGTCAACCATCTATTCACAAAGTTATGGAGAATGGATATAATCAAAAACCAAAATTAATAAAAATATTTGTTATGATAAACAATTAAATCAAAACTCACCTAAGTTACGGGGTATTGCCATGACACTGAGCGGGATCCTAATATTTCACGAAAAGCGTGTTAGTAATGCTTGAAATATTAGGTATTGACAGTTTGGAATAGTTTATAATAATAAAAAGGATTACTAATTGCATAACATAATACTTCAATAACCCAATTATTACCAATAACTTAAACCTAAATAACTTGAATTAAATTTTCAAACATAAGTTTAATATTTACGTGTTTTTTATGTGATTTTAGTGAGTTGTTTAAATGCCGTAAATATAAAAATATATTCAAATAATAATATTATGAGTAAGGTATCATTGGATTTTCCTTGTCATTGTGATGGAAATGATTGTGTACAATAATTTATTACTTGTTATTTTGTATAAATAGAAGTGTCTTATATATACAGGATTTTTTGCACCATCACCGATAGGTTACCACAGCTGTTTGTGATTTTTTTTTCAACGACTGAGCTCAGTTTTTAAGTGAAACTTTTAACTAGTGTAGGCCATGTAATACAACTGGACCTTGGCCTTTATGAAGTGTTAGAAAAAGGAATAAGAAATTCAAGTAGGATTTGGTTTTCTAATGAATCATTATTTAAATTGTTAGTGCTGATTTGTTTAATCCATTAGGTCTACTTTATTAATTTTTAAATAATCACCAAACTTCCATGGCTGGGTTTGAAATTTTTTTCCTCAATAGCTGAGTTCAGGTTTTAAGTGAAACTTTAATTATGATACCAAAGTAAACCTATTTAATACAACTAAACCTAGGCCTTTATAAAAAACATTGACAATTCTCTCCAAAAATTATTACACTAATAAGTAGAGTAAAAATAGTACAGAAAAAAGGGAAATATGTTACACTACAGAGCTTAGGCATGACAATTAGTTGCAAGAAGGTCCTACAAAGCCACAAAGGTTTCAGTTTTTAAACAATAGGCTACCACAGATGTATGTGAATTATTTTTTCTCAGCGAAAGGTTCATGTTTCAAGTGAAACTTTAATAATTATAGGGTGTGAGACTTGATACAAATATGCCTGAGCCGGCCTTTATGTAGTGCTCGAAAAAGGAATTAAATATGCAAGTTAAAGTTGTTTTTCCACATAACTATGCAATATTTAAATAAATAAAGCACTATAATGTCCCACTTTTCAATTGATATGATTGGCTGCCAAAATATAGCCTAGGCCTGCTTATATTCCTTTGTCCAAACTATTCAACCATCAAAGAATCTTGCATTAATAATTGGTTTAATACTAGCGATCACCATAAGTATGTATATTTTTCATTTATTCGTATTATAACTCCAATAGCTAGGCTCTCACTTGTTATCTTTCAAAACTATCTCCAATAATCTCTGACAAATCATTGTCAATAGTTTTCGTAAGTCTATATCTTTTTTTTTATCTAGCTCAAGAAGTTCTTCAAAATAATTATCAGTTCTTGTTCAAAATGTAGGCTTTTTACGCTGGTTACAACACTCTAGCATATAATAAATTTCTAAATCTGAATCAAATAGTCTCATTAAACCTTATCTTAACGAAATCCAACAACACATATTAGAATGTTTTGAGCAGTCAGCTGACAGAGTGGTGGCCATGTTGTTCTCTACGGTAATTAGCTTGAGGTTTACTCACTAACCTCTACACCTTCTTCGAGTTAATGAAACCTGAAGTTTTAGCTCAGGTTATCTGATAACCTAACATTGAAACGGGTAATAAACCTCTTAAGCTGAGGTTATAATTCAACTTCGATAAAACCTGTCATTGAAACAGTGGCCCTTATAGCCTTAACATGATCTATTATTGAGAATCGTTAAGCTCAAATATATATATATATATATATAGTCTGCAAAAAAGTTTAATACATTTTCTTCGCAAATCTGTTCAAAAATAAAGAAAAAAAGTAAACCTAAACACAATATTTTCAAATACAATTTTTTAATTATAATTCTGTAACTGATATATTATGAATCACAAAGTTTTTCAGTGAGAGGGGTGTGGCTGCATGACTTGACACAACTTTTTGATGTCTGGTTTTCCAGTTGAAACTTTCACGCGGCGGTTCGGCTCCAAATTTAGCCTATTCGGTACTTATTTTTTAGGTACATCATGGATTAAAAACCACTTTCAGAAAGATATGTTTTTGAGAAAGGTATCAAAAACTTTATGACACGGTCAGCGATATGAGGAAACTCGTTCAATCTCTGCAACCAAAAGTCTGTCAAAGATGTTTTCTTGAGACTTTATTTGAGGGTTTCATCACAGGACAGTTAAATAATTTCTTCGTTTTCTTTAATTGAAAAGAAGTATAGTAGACTGGATGGAGTCTTATAATGAGGATAAAGGGTCTCGCATCCAGAACTCGTTCTCTAAATTCTCAGTAAAATATTCAACAAAGCCTTCAATAAAATCCAGATAGTGCTTGTTTATGTCGTCGACAATAGAATCATGAAGCTCAAGTTCATTAAGTAATTTTCCAAGGGCGGGAAGAATGACAGTTATCCCTTCACAACTTCTGTTGTTGCAAATTGAAGTTTTTTTTAAAAAACTTTATTTTGCCATAAATTATGAAGGTTGTATTCTGTTAACCTGCAGACCTTTATTCAGCTCATTCAGTTGCCGAAATATGTCAGCTATGAAATCTAGCCTGCATAGCTATTGATTATTTGTAAATCTGTCACTAAACTCAAACTTGCTGTCAGAAAGAAAAACTTGAACTTCTTGTCTCATTTCATACACACGAGCAAGACAATTTTCTTTGGAAAGCCACCTTACCTCAGTGTGGAAGAGAAAATGATTGTGTTCGTTACACATTTCTTTACATAAGATTACACATCATCTGGATTTGCTTGTTTTTGATTTTATGAAATCAACGATCTTCACTGCTTCTGTAAACACAATTTTCAAATCATTTGGACATTTCCTGGCAACTAGAGCCTACCTGTGAAGACTAGAGTGGAAAAATGTCGCCTGTGGGGTGGCCTTCTTGATCTGGGAAGCCACATCACTATGCTTTCCACTCACAGCTCGTGCACCATCAATGCAAATTATAAAGCCATCAATAGTGCCAAATATCTCCTGTGCCGTTGTACGACCTGGGAGCTCCTCGCAAAACAAAATGTAATCTGCCACAGCGGGTGTATAATCAATATACAGTAGCCCCGTGGCTTCTTTGGTGCTGAATGACAGCTTGTTTTTCACCAATAACACTTGGCAGTAAATATGAGTCGCCATTAGTGTGGAGTTTTCCAGCCTTTCTATTACTTAACTGATTTTAAATTATGCTTCAAGGGCCTTCATATTCAGAGATGAAAATGAGACAATTTTTTGTCTACCAGATTTTATCCAAGCTTCCGTACGCTTGTTGTACAATTCTATTGAAGAGACAATTAGATTAAGAGTAGTAATACAACTCCGATGGATCATGTTTATTGAATAAAACAAAGAATGAATTGGAATATATGTAATAAATATTCTGATCACTATCCTACTTTTCAAAGTAGATATGAACTTGATGTTCACTCTTTACTAGTTATACGAGAGGAGCTCCCCTTTTTAACACACATATATTTGAGAAACATTATCATGAATATGCCGATATATAATACATAAACACAACTATATTAGAACTAGTTAATACGTAAACATAGGCGCAATATATCTCTACAACTGCGTTGAGAGAGAAAGTGTATGTCACCAAGTCGTTCATAAAATATGCTCAAATTCATCTAAAAATAAGCAAGATAACAACTGCTAATGTAGAAGGTGTCAAGTAGAGGGTTGAAAATTCTCAGAAATCGGTCTCCAGCCGAGAGAAAATAAGGGTGGAAAGAACCAGATAACGGCAACTGCCAACAATTAGGGTTTTCCTTAAGTTCCTTGGCAATTTGGCAATTTTTTCCTTCTTGAGGGCTGCTCCTGAAAGGTGCCCGCGTATCCCAATTTAAGAACTGCTGATGGAGTGGATTTGCAAAGGTGAAAGTTTTTCCTTAAAATGGATTAAAATAAATTGTTAAATGTGAGGTATAGTATTTAAACAAACATACATAAGCAGTTCACCGTTACGATAAAACATTCAACATACAAGATTGCAATGGGGCTACGTGAAACAAAAGATGAAACATCAGACACATTTAAAGCGCATACATAAAATGTCAACTCTAGCCTGAGCCAAGTTTTAAAGCAACATAATGCTTCCAGCTCGTTGAGTTTTGGCGATATCACCATCACTTTTCACTAATAAACCATCAATAGCGAAAGCGGTGTATACCATTTTACTGTGGATATATAAATATATATATATATACGATTTATTTCCGTAAAGTGGCAACTTTAAATACCAGGGCGGTGGAGTCTGTTCACCATGCCATCGATTCCAACTCCTCTATTTCTCTATTCTCTGACTCCGAATCCAAATCAAACTCTGACACCTTCAGAAATGACTAATTAGTAATAGCAAATTTACTGCAGTAAAATGTGCAAATACAGATAACCTAATGGAAAGTTTCTATGGGATGTGAATTTATAAACTGCTTAAGACACCGACTACACAGCCCTGATAAAATCCTGTTAATATTCTTCCAAATTTACTTTAACAAAACAAAATTGTGTATTTATCAACCAATAAGCATTGTCACTAAATAAGTTGTCAGCGTGTATAATTAACACATGCTAGTGAGTTGGTTTACTCATGGTATCTAGAGAATTCATCCTCAAATTAAAATTATTCTAAAATCTAAGTGGAGATGTATCTGCCAGAGTATAAATTATTCGGGATTATTATAGCTAAGAAATATCATGAACCAAAGCCAGGTGTCTAAAAATTTGATACATTTGTTTAAGGAGTGGATGGATATTTTAATGTTTTAAGCAATAAAAAACTGCCCTTTAAAAATTACCAACAGAAGCGCAGGATACTATACCCTGATTTTGGTTGGAAGAACAGTAGAGAAAATCAAAACATATTTCCTTGCGGCCAACATTGATAATATTTTCTTATATTATTTGTGTTATTTGTTAGGTATTGATAATATCTATCAAAAGTAACATCTGCAGATGACATGACTTTATGTATGAATATATTAACATTGTTTTAGTAACTTTAGTAACTAACTTCTACTGTTCTTCCTACCAAAATAATACTATATATACATACAGGTTCTTAGTGAAACAAACATAAAATAAATAACAGCTTAAACAGGTAAAAGCAATAATTATAGCTAAATTAGGTTTAATTTTTAAAATGCATATGCTTTAGAATAAATTAATAGTACTAACTCAATATATTTTAAGTATCCCAATTAATTGTACATCTTGGGACAGAAGAGCCTACAGAAGCATTGAGGTAAACTAATGCACATAGGTCCCTCAGCCATGTTAGTAAAAGTGTTGTGCTTAAGTAAAAGTATTTAGGAGCAGGATTAAAATGATTATAGTTTTTATAAATGTATTTAAATGAATTTGTAGGTTTGACTCCGTCGTGAATCAATGAAATACGTCTTGCTTGTTACCTACTATTAAATGAATCTGTGTTAGGTTAGGTTTTGAGGTACAAACAGGATAGAACCAAATAGATTTGTACATGAAAATGTTGACATCTTGGGAGAAAGTGTGTTTAAAACTCCACAAAATATATATAGGCCTATATACAAGTTTGTGACAAAATTTTAGATGAAAAGGTTATTCATTAAGTTCGAAACGTCAGCAAAAGTCAGCCCACCTGTGAGCAGGGTCTCAAGCGGGAAACAGATATCCCACAAAGTTTATAATTACTATTATTTGAGGTATTTAACGTAAATGTGCATTTCAATAAACTTTTTGATTTTTTCTCTTATATTTCTGGGTGTAGTATTAGTAGTAGTATTCATTTATGTAAAAAGATTAACATCAAACGGGATATTTTCACTATCTATATCAAACCATCCCAAATATATTTTTTACATTGATTTTATCTGAATTAATAATAAAATTTAAATACATTAATTTAATTGTTATTAGATAGTTTAGTAACTTTAATGAAACATCTAATTTTAATAATATAATTGTATAATTATTTATCAGCTAACAAGATTAAAATAATGTTCAGTTTTAATTTATTTTTGGCATTAATTGCAGTTAACGTACTTTGACTCGATTGAGAATATTAATACACGACTTACAAACAAACTCAATCCAGAACAGACACGATCAATTTATCACTGTGTCCTAAAAATATAATTTATTTAATATCAAGCCTACTTAACAAAACAAAACATTACTACTGTATTTATTATGCGTTTGCGGTCTAGTTTAGGATTTGAAACTAAAGCTTTTTTTTATTAAAATTATAAGGAAATATAATTTCAGTACTTGAATAAAAGTACAATATTTTTGGCACGTGTATTTTAGAGATTTGCAAAGGATGCTTTAAGATTGTGAAAATAAAGAGCAATCATATTTTACTTTATGTATTAAAATGTTTTCTTATTTTAATTTAATCTTCCTAAGAAAAATCGTGAGTTTTTTTAAATATCTCTAAGTTTCTATTGCATCGATTAAAATAGGTAACGATCATGGAGCATGTCAGTTGGCGCATTATTTCTATATTCTTGGTGCAGTCAGGCTTCGTGTGTGTGTGTTGATTTTACCTGAGCTTGGGTGGGAGGCGGGCTCCGGGTCTAGGTAGGCGCATGCGCAAAATGAATACAGCCACCTCTCCCCTACACATCCATGGACCCGGCACGGAGCTCAACCCGCCCTTCTATCCCCGGAAACTGGGGGTTTACCTACCCGCCCGGACACAGGGGCAGGTACTACTCACAGCTGTCCGCCTTCGTGGTAGGGGTGAGGGAGGGGGGGTAGGACGCCCAATAAACAGGCTTATATTTTCATTGATTAAATATTAAGACGGTTTTTGTTACACCCCAAATTTGATTAGAATTCACGTGCTTTTTAAGGCAACGTGTAAACGGTCTGTTAAAACGAAAGTAAAATATTGTAAATGTAGATATTTTAAAAGTAAATCTATCTCGACATATGGTAAGATGTCATATTATCTCTCCTAGCCCCGGTTTAGATTCCAAGTAATACATAAATAAAGTCGGTAAAATTGTGACTTGACAGATTAACGACCAAGGGGCTGAATGTTGTGTCTGTTCTTGAGTTAATTTTAGGTATTGTTCTGACAATAAATGACGGATAGCCCAAAACAACAGAAACATGTTTAGCACTAAAAATAATAGGTATACATTATTTTAATACTCGTCGACTAGACCAAGCCTTAAAATATTCGAAAAAACCGTGAATGAGAAAAGGTGCAGTTTGGAAATATTTACTTAAAACGTTTAAACATCAGATAGATATATGAAGCGAGGAGGTTAGTTATAGGAAATACAGTTCACATTAGCGTAGAGAGGAAATGAGAAAATCAAAGTGATAAATCACACTTAAATAATATAACTTCCCAATGCACCCAGTTAAGGTTCAAGCTTTGATCTCCCCCGTCACCAGCAATCCAATATAATGCGATCTTAGTGCGATACCAAGCGATTGTGTGTGTGTGTGTGTGTATATATATATATATATATATATATAGGTAGCCAAATCTATGAAAAAATAAGAATATATTTCAAACGTCTTAATTTATATATTTAGTGATACATCAAACTAACTCAACGAAGGCCAAATAATATGGAAAACTGCAAAAAGACATAAATCCTTGCTATCTTAATCAGATTGTATCCGTGTTTGTCTTGGAATGCAGGCTATAGAAAGATAATTAAGTTTCTAGCGCATATCAATAATTTATTTTTATGTTGTGCTCATGGAAATGTTGTATATGTATGTTACGGGCAGACCGCGATCCATCCACCAGTTTCGGGTAAGGCCCGAGTTATCTTGGTATTTCGGGATGTGCCCGAACAAATCGAGATCTGACCGATAGTCTTTGGAAAAATCACGATTCAAACAACAATGTAAAGAATAATGCAAATAAAAGGTATTGAGATAATTTAATTAGATTAAATTGGAAAACATACAAAACATTATTTTAAAAATTAAGACCGTATTAAATTAAATGTATCTTTGTGAGAAAGATGTTCAACTTAATAAATTAAAATCATATGTAATCAAATAACTATATTTATGTAATAAAGCTAAAAATGACAAATGATAAAAAAAAACGTACAGAAGGACTTACAGTTATTTTGTTGGTGCACGGAAGAGAAGAATAAAACTTTGAATTGCATTTACATTTTTTTAATTGAACATTTCTGCTTGCAAGATCAGTGAACGTACCCCTGCCCAGTTGTTCGCGATTCTTTTCTGCTTGCTTCTCTGAGACTTATGATATGCGATCTACCCTATGTTAAATAGTCACACCCCGATCTGCAAGTCCACATCCCAATTTGCAATGGTAAATCGGGATATGCCCGAAACTGTTAGGAACATCGCTATTTGCCCGGGCGAATCACAATCTACCCTATTTCGGTTTTTTGCCTGTAATATATACATAGTTAAAAACTAAGCAATTTCCCAAATATAAAAATATGTATAAAAGTATAATTATATATTATATATAACTATGGTTATAGTTCCTATTGTTTAAACCATGATAGTAGGCCTAATAGTAGGAATGAATAAAATTATGTTTTGCTAATATATGTTTAAAAACCTCAATTAAGTGTATATTACTTTTTCTTTACCAGATCAAAGCACTGCATACGCTGCCTATAGGTCTAGTTGATTTAAATTAGAATATATATTGTTTTAATTCTCTGATTTATTTCTTAAAAGGAAATTTTAAAAAAATTAGGACGTTTTAAGCAGTAGATATATTATATATTGAGTATGGTAGGCTTTTATGGAATATATTTTCATAAATTGACAACTAATCAAAAGTGCAAACTCGATTTTTTGTGACTGAATATTTCAAAACCTTTCTCATTTCAATCAGCAAGTCAAATATTATGATTCCAACTGACAGGGCAGTAAACAGCAACAAAGGACGTTGACTGTAAAGCGTGTGATTTTTATTCAGCTAAATGGAACGAAAGCAAATAATATTAGTTTCTAGATAATGATTTTGTCACGTTAAAAAAAGGGGATTTTACAATTTGAGCAAATGAAGGCTTAGTCAATTATACCTTTACTTTATGGATTAATGTCGCCACAACCTCCATAACTTGTCCGTTGTCCCTTCAAACCCCAACCGGTGTGTGGATTTAATTATTTATTTACACGAGCAATTCTGAGTATTTTTTAACTGTCATGTGGGTTCACTTTTTATTTACATTTTAATTTTTAAGCTCTTTTGAAATAGCATTCTTGTGACGTAGTACTAGCGGAAGTAGAATGATTAGGTGTCAATAAATAAGTTCTAAGCCAGGTATTATCTCAAATAGTTTAGCGTGCATGTTTGTGTTGTTTTCCGAGTAGAAAATTCCTAAATCTTGGGCTTGATTTTCAGGTAAACTACATATGTTGTTCTAAGTTAAGTTAGTTTTAACGCCATAAATTGAAATTAACTTGTGTAGCATACATACAAACACATATATAAAATATGTATGGCAATTTTATATGTAATAGGATATTGAAAGCCATTTAAAAAATCATTACATATTCCTAACTTCACATTGGCGTGAAATGAAAAATTTTAATTACGTTTTACTCATCATTAACACAAAAGGGTACACAATTTAAATACTACTATACATATTTACTACTTTGTCTTAAGCAAAAACATGTTCTATATTGTCATATTCGCACCACGGGGCACGCAGACTAAATGCCAGGCTCGTGTTGTCAAGCTTGCTGGTCACAAAGAAGGTAAGGTGTACTGAAGCCGGTCTTTCCTAAACTGTCTCCCACTCTCATTTCATGCAATTAGGGGATGTATGTGGGTTAAACCTTATCTTTTTCAGCCCTATTTAATTTGTGCAAGCAGTTATGCTATTTTGTCTATACATGGTGTCATAATATTCAATTTTATAATTATTTGTCTTTTACGGAAAGATAATAGGTTTTTTTAAATAATAATTTCATAGGAAGTTATTTTACTTTTACTTTGAAAAAAATAATTTCTTATGTTTTGTTTAACTATACAAAATGTGATTTGAGATTTTGTATATAAGAAATGGCCGTGAGTTTTTTCTACTATTTCGCCGCGAGGTGAACACGCAGGCTTCCCAACATCCACAAAGGTATAGAGAGTTGCATATATCTTCGGGGGCTAGCCACACATTAGCACTACTCGAGCCACTACTGGTAATGCTAGGTAAGCTTGACGGGCAGAAATTACTTTCTCATTAAAAATACTTATTAATTATTTATATAAAAACTTTTTCATATTTAAAGAACATATTTAATTTACTGAACAGCCTTTGGGTCATTGAAAGTCTAAAAGTTGTCAAAAAATCGCACAAACAACACTTACAATTTTTTTAAACACTTCAAATGTACATAATCAAAAACACATGTGAACGAAAATCTGGTATAAATGCACACGATTATATACAACACGAACAATACTAAGTTAAAATAAATAGGTATGCAATTAAATACCGTTAGCAATTATTATATCATGATTTTCCCACGAATGGACGTTTGGAGAATCTTTTAAAGAATACAAACATATTTTTTACGGTCAACATTGGTAACACTTTACTTTATTATAAGTAGAGATATCACGATACCTGTCTTTCTCGGTTGCGATTCTAGAATCCGATTCTAAGTTCAACATAAATTTTTCTATTCTTGAACATTTCCAATTTCATTATTTTTTCCAAGCATTCAACGTCATATAAAAATATTTTTATTCAGCTTCATAGAACAGAAAAAAAAGTAAAATAGTAATACAAAATAATTTTTAATTTAGACAAAGAAAAGGATTAATTTTACCATTAAAGCATATAATTATTTAATTAATAAAACAATTAGGAATTAAAATAGTAACCATGTATATTTTACCTACAAATAAAGACTCAATGAGTCAAACATCTATGTGTAGTTTAAAAAAGGTACTTAGGCCTAAAGTAAATAAATTGTAGAAGAAACAGGTATTTTAAATTCTCCAAAAAGGATCATTAATTGAACCAAAATAAATAACAAATAATAGCAAATTAACTACTATGAGAGGTAATCGATTACTACTCATTCTTAATTTTGCCGTTTTATTTAGCTACCATTGCTTTCATTGAGAGCTAAAAATGTAAATATCGATAAGCGTAATATTAAGATCGATTCTCGTCCCTTTCGATCCCAGTTAAAATCAAGAGTATCGAGGTATCGAAGAATCGACTTTGACATCCCTAATCATAAGTGTTGTTTTATAAGTATTTATACCATATATTATAAGTGACAACTGAAGAGCAACCTGACGTATGAATACGTGAAAGTAGATCTGGCTTTTAGATATATCCAATAGGATCGTGACTCTTTAAGTTTGAGTAGACTATTTTTCTAAAACTATAAAACATAATTATTGTTCGTTGTAATATTTTTTTCTTTTAATCGATCTAAAATAAACGTCAATAAATCTTTCCAGCAAAGTTTGAAGTGTAACACCCCCACCCCTGTTTCCGGGTGCCGTCGTTGAGTCCCGTTTCCTCTGAGCCCGGAGACTGCGTCTTGTTCTGGAAGCCTCCCGGACTCGTCTCCGATCAGACAGCGTAAGGGGAGACGGACAGGAAAAGGTATTCCGTGTTCAGGACAGCGTGAAAAGAGCTGATTTTAAAACTTGGAACAAAAACGAAAAGAGTTGTAACGCCACGCGGAAATTTAAATGTTCGGGACTGAAAGGACTTAAAAGCCTGTGGCTTAGAGATTTATCGATAGAATGGTGTTAGCTCAAACAACGGGCTATTTATATATTGTGGCCGACAGGTCCAAATCTTAGAACTTACCGAGCAAACTGTTGATGCCTTACCATATACTGATGTTCCCAACCGGGAATCGAAGTGGTGAAGGTGCAAGTATAGATAATTACTAACACATTAAGTCACAATACATTTTTCTAAATATAACATAATTTATTTAAAACATGAAACTATGACCTAATCTCAATTGATTTCATTAGACTGCATGATGCTGAGTAGAAACTCTATACCGATCAATAGAAAAAGAAAAAAAACGTCATTAGTCTTTTACACTTTTAAAATGTTCTACTTTTTTAGACTTTCCAGACAAAAAAAAAGCTAACTTCTCCTTTCTTTGATATACAAAGCTTTACATCGAATATCGCGTCATTTTCTACTCAAGACCTATAAAAATGTTTGAAAAATGGTTCTTAATAAAGGCATGTACTCGCTGCGGTGGTCAAAAGGTCTTAGGCGTCACTCTCGTGTTACACTGGCATACTGATAGGAGGATTTAGACTCGAATCCCAGTCGGGTCTAGTGAGAGTGTTTTTTCCCTAAATGGTTCCCCACTCTTCTTTTAGGCGAACGTGGGTATATTACATCTAGAAATGCTTCCTTGCTCATCCCTATCCATTAATAACTGTCGTAATACCCATATAATTTGAACAGTTAGCAGTAATAAGGGATCAAATTTTATTTTTTAAGTACTATTTTTAATTTTTTAATCCATTCCTTCCTTAAGTGACCTTTTACTTAAAGTTATTAGAGAAATTTTAAAACTAGACCAATAAATTAATCAAGAATAGTTGCCGTTCTGACATAAACATTCGTAATAATTTACATCTTGTGGGAGGGGAATAGTTTATATTTATATTAGCAGGTCTTGGATGGCGATATATGAACAAATTAGTAATTTACCATTAAAGACAAGAGGTATATGAGCCATTCAAGACAAACAAGTCACTGCTCTTGGAAAAATATGTTGCATTCTTCTATTTTGTGTTTCACAAATCATCTCCAAAATATGAAAATTCCAGTGATTTTTTAAAACTATCCTTGACTTGTTCCTGTCACACGAAATTCTTTGACTTTTATCGGTGCATGTCAACTCTGTTTTTGTAATTATCAAATAACATTGTACATATTGAAGTTTTGGTAATGTTTCTCAAAAATTGTCGAAACCAAGAAAAGTGTCTTGCTAAGAGATATATGCCAGTGTTGCTCGCGGATCTAGTTGGCTGGAGAAGAGGCAGAGACGAGACAGCCCCTCGCTCCACTCCGTCGCCTGCCATCCAGCTCCTGCCCCCCCCTTTACCCTAAACTCTCTAGAGATTTTCGAAATCGAGAGCATCCCGTCTTGAAGATGGAGGGGGGTGGGGTGAGTGGGACACACTTTCCCATCTTTTCTCAAGTAATAAAAGAGTATTTAAACAAAAACATCCAAGTGGCTCAATTAAGATTACGCTCGTACTTACCAATCGTAGTAATACAACCCCCCCCCCCTCCACCATACCTTTCCCGAAACTAAGGACAAGTTGAATACAATGCGTTTTAAATGGTGCTTCGAGATGAATGGAGTCATCACAAGTTCTTCGAAAGAAAATACGTGTGCTGTTCAAAACAAGACTCTCGGAACTTTATTTATATTTAGGAGGAAGGGGGAAAAATCAGGTTTATATCCTTCACTTGTCTTGGGCGAACGTTTTGAAATATCTTTCAACCAAATAAACCTTAACGTGCTTTATTTTCATTAAGTTGAGAGATCTTAAATTTAAAAATTATTAATACGACAGTTAGACATTAAAAAAGGCAAATTAGTTAGTGTTATCTGATTAAAGCTGAGATATATATACAACTAAAAACATTAATTTGGCAATGCATGACGTGGTCGAGGGTACTAAAGTCCTAAGACATGATCTCCCATAGTTGGGAAGGTAATGAATGGTTCGAATTACGAGCGGATATTTTCAGTTGTGTTAGCTCGAGTGCTACAGTAGTTATACTCGTATAGTTATGGTTTAACTAAAAAAAAATAAAAAAAAATGGCAGTACGACTGTAAAATGAAAATGTACACGTAATAAATAGTACAACACTTTTAATACGAGGCAATGCAACATTACTGTTATTTTAAATAGTATTAGTGTGATTATTATTAAGAAATGCTTTCATCGGGCACATTTAGGCTGTTCACAAATTTACACCTATGATGTACGAATGAGGAAGGCAAAATTTTAGCATAAATGTACCAACATTTATATGGAGGAGGAGTGTGAGAAACCCAATGAAGAAAAAACACCTCGGTACGTAGATGGGAGGATAACATTAGAATGGAGCTGAACGAGATAGTGTGTAATGAGGCGGACTGGATAGAACTAGCTCAAAAGAGGGATAGGTGGCGTACTTTTGTAAGTGCACCAATGAACTTACTAGCTCCTAATGGCATAGAATAAATAAGTTATTATTATTATTATTAGCACCGCGTCTTACTACCCGTTAGGGCTCTACGCACTTACGCTAATGTGTAATGGTAGGGTGATTGCGAGATGAAATGAAGGACCTACAGTTTAACGTTGGATCCGAACCACAGTGAAAACTTGGCATTCCACATATTCACAAATTGTGATTAATATACGTCTTGTCAGAGGTGAAGTAAGGGTTTGACAATCATATAGATCTGTGCCGGGACCTCCAGGTCACTTAAGTTATTATTGAATCGTAAATTATAATACCTATGAATTAATGAAATCTTAGGTGTATTAGATACGTCATCAATCGTCTAACGTAGACATCGTGCGAGGTATTGTGTATTTGAGTTGTAGTCAACCGGTGCCGTCACAAATTATAAGTATAGTATTGTTTGCTTAGGAACTAAAAACAACGCTTTTATTCTACATTGCACTTAGGTATGAGTGAGTGCAATTACTTCTCTCACAACCCACAGTAAATTTAATTCTTAAGACGTGCCTAACTGGGCTGCAGTTACATTCAAGTGTTGATTTTTAAACAACTGTACGTCAGTAGAACTAGTCAAGGTCTTTTTTTATGGGAGGGTAGGGGGAGGGGGGGAGAGACTGGGTATTTAAGGCGCAATTTCTGAACCGAATGATTATCTCACCACGCGATTTTCAAACTAACTTAAATTTGTAACACACACAACATACAACCCTCGGTCATTAATTCATCAATATGAAGCGGAAACCCATATTTCACCATCAATTAATGTTTCTGCCATGCCAGGAATCGAACCCAGGACACATAGTTCAGTAGGCAGACAAGCTACCGACTGAGATAAAATGTCGGACATTCTTTTTAATAACCATTATGCAGTAAAAAGTTTGACACTAGATTAGTTGAGTAACTTTATTTTATTACTATAGATAGCGTCTAAGTGCAGGACTTTACTGTTGGTTTGTGTTTGGAGATGCTAAATTGTATCTGCAGCACCTCAATTTGAGTGCAGGGGCCAACTTGTTTTAAAATAACTTAGGATGGCAAATAAAGTGTTGTTTTTTTGCACTGCTAATACGAGGTTTTTGTTTTGATTTCATATCACCAGTTATTTAACAATACAACTGTTTCGAGTACAAAACCCAGTTTTGTTGATGAATTCTCGTGTGTGTGTGTTTTATTGAAAAGGCCTACATTGTTTTTAGTGAAATAACTTATACATTCAGTTTTGACGCTTACCAGAGTTTACATTAAAATGCACTCACTTATAAGGAAGCCAATATGTGTGAGTGAAAAACAAGCATGTTGAGTTTTCCTATTTTGAGTAGTCCATTTCGTATTAAAATTTAAAAAATAGATATATTTAACCATCTTGTTTTATATCTGCTCCTTGAGAACGTTTATATCGTTGGAACATCAAGCAAATGCGGTAAAATACACTATTTCTAATTTCAACAGTTAGAATAACTTGACGGCGTTGCCTATAGATTTCGAAGCTATTTTACAAGGCGGACTTTATCTTAACCTAGAGCACCTAAGCAGTCTAAGCATTCGAAGCCTTAAAACACTTAGGAAATCAATTCCGAAATAAAAAGATAAGTTCGCCCTATGAGACCTCTTGTTTATCTACTGATAACACTTTCCCTCTTCCTCTGACGAGTGTACACAGTCCATACATTATTTGTGCCTTGAAAACATTGACTTGCATTTTAAAAATACATTTTTCCTGTTCCCTATTCTACAATGACATAACTATGATGCCACGGACCTTTTTTACCCTACATCCTGGCAGGAAGAATTCTACAGGCCGTTTACGTGAATAAACTAAATAGTCTAAGTTGTAAATTTTTACTATTTCAAGAAAAACATAATAATTTGTGACACTGTAAGACTATTTTTTAGAATTGGTTAAGACTTTATGGTTTTTATTTCAAAGATTTATCTTTAAAACTCACTGAACAAAGAGTAAATTTATTAGCATGGGAAATCCTATCTTGACTTTATGTGACGTAACAGATAGGCAACGTCCTTAATTTTAGTATAAAAAACCTTGGAGGTTTTTAAAGTCGCGGGTTGGCTACCATTCATACCATTCATGAGTTATCTACAAGCTATATCCTTATTGATGTCCACAAATTCTGTGAGTGGATCACTGAGGTTGAATACATTTTTAGATAAAGTTTATTTATAGAATATTTTAAATTGAAAATGCAAACGGCTTGGATTTAAATTTAAACGTGACGTCACAATTATTCATTTAATAACGTAGGAGGTAGCTAATAACATATTTTTAAAACAATATATTCTTTAATTTTTTTTTTCGCAAACGCATACATTAATTTAAACAAGCTGAAAACAAATTCATTTTACTAAGCATAACATCACTCAAAGAGCGGATGAACGGAAAAGAAAGAGCCAATAAATAGGCCGATGTCACACATTCCCCTGTGTTCGGCGTTAAAAATGTCATCCGACGAGGAATTTTATTGGCGACGTGGGAAAAAACAGACATATTGGAAAATAACTAGGATTCCATATGTATACAGGTTTTAGAAACAAAGTTTATCCGGGCTGAGGGATATTAAATCGATCACGGTTAATCGGGGTAGGAGTGCATGGCAGACTAAAGTGGGGAGGGAGGGGGGATATATTGGCTACAGTCGACAGGTAAGATCGCGAGGGGTGTAAAAGAAGCGGGCAGAAGTAGATTTCTAATGCGAAATAATCAAATAAAACGTACTATTTGTATCAATTATCCGTTAATTGGTTTTTTAATGCATCTGTTTTCTACCTAGTGATTTGTAAGGGGAAAAAAGTAGTTATTTATACACTGACAATGGGATGAGTTGTTCAGTCAATTTGTTTTGACATTTTTTTACTATACAAAAAGTATTTCCCTAAACATATTGAATGAATGGAAAAGTATAATTAAACATAATTTCCTTCCAAAGTTTAAATTTGTCATGAGTTTCAAATTACATTCCCTACACTTTGATCTTTTAATGTTTTATCATACAGAATATGTCAACGAATAAAACAAAGAATATTAAGTTTTGTTCAGATTGTTATTATATTCAAATCCTTGCCGTAAACTGAACAAAGAAGAACATGAACAAATGGGCAGCAGCATTGTTGATAGGTTTATTTTACATTTTTTTAAAGTTAAATACAATATAACGATCGTTGTATTGAAACAAAACAAATGTATATCCATTAAGGCTATATAAAAATGGTAAAAATGAATTTCAAACAAACCAACGTATTTACCTATTACTTCTATCTAATGGTTAATTGAGCAAGTACGTATTTACCTTAGGAAAATATTGCCTATTATTGTACTGTTTTCAAGTTTATATTTTCCAACCAGACTCGGAACTCCCATTCACATAAAAATTGACTCTACCAATGACAAAACGGCGCAGCAAATAACTCTCTTATTTACATCATACCCACAGAGTGCACTACCGTACTACAATGGGCCTAATTTTAATCGAGAAGTCCACGACCACATCCCCTTTTCTAGGTTTATTTTACTTGAATGGTGTGCGACATTTTTTAAAGAGTCAAGGTTTTGTTTGGCTGCTGTACCTTTACGAATATATTAAAAACAATATATTAGTGTCTCAGATTCAAGACATTCCTAGATATTGTGATCTACACTCTCTTAAGAGTTACCAACTTTATGTTTAAACGTTTAAAGACGATGAAGTAACAGCTAGCAGTGCATTAAAATGCTATTTATATTAATTAATTAGTGGTCATATTGGCACTCCTAATAAAGTCCAAGTATGACTAGATATATTCCCCAAAATATAATTTTGTGTTTCGACAAAAATAGTATTAAATTTAATCAACGGTTGGTTTAAATATTTATAACGTTAATTAAACGGGTGTTATATTAAAACGTTAAAAAGTTGTGTTCATAATGTGTAAAAAGTCCATTTATATTTATACCTAAGACTTCAGTTGTAACAATTACGAAAACCCATACAATATGTACGTAATTATGTTAATTGTAGATTTCCATTCCAAGCATTGTTGACGATTCCCCATAAAGGTAGGTGTGTGAGAAACGCCATGTTCGTTTAGTCCAATTTAGTGTGTTGCGTCCAGTAGTAAAGTATTAGGAAATTATTGTTAAAGAGCCGGACACTTGGGGTGGGTTTTTAGTGAACTTAAAGCATTTTTTTTTTCATTAAAGTAAAATTTGAAACAAATTTAATTTTTGAGTCAGCTTAATATATGTAATACTAAAATTTAAAAAAATGCACAGCCGTTAGTAGTAACAACCATTTTAATTTTCTGGCCACGTGTCTCATTTCAACTTACACGTCTAGTCGTTTCCTTTACCTGCTTTATCCTCTCTGGATAGAGTAGATAGATTTAATAAGAAAAAGTTACTAATATGCTCCGGACCTAGTTTTCTAGCAAATGTTTCTGTCATTCTGTGGAAATAAGTCTTCCTAGACGGTAATTTCAGTTGGTCAGTCGTGCAGAGGGCAATGCCCGCGTCTAATAAAACAGCTCCGTAAACCAATAGAAGAATCCATAGCAAGCGTACTTGACAAAGCTGTTCATTTGTTTAACTCTAGGTGGGAATATTGTTGTTGGTTTTACAGGCGTAACCCTCGGATTGCACACAAAAAGCGTTCAAATCACAGCCGGGTGGTTTTCTTAGTGTGATTTTCTCTGGGACTATCACACTATTCTTTCTTTTATTTTTAGCATCATGTCTTACTACCTGTTTAGGTTGTACATATAAGTACTAATTATCTGAAGAGTTAGGGATGGGGAAGGTTGAATTTTAGAGGAAGTGTACTCGCATTTGCGTGGAGGGAGAGTGGGAAACCATTGGGGGAGAACTCAGTAAACCCGAATGAGATTCGAGCCTCGATATATCTGTCATCAGCAGTATAGACTACCGCGAGAATGACGACTTAGACCATGCGGCCACCGAATCAGTTCTTCCACACTCGTTCCCTCAATGATGAGTCTATATTTAGTATATTCTACCCTTCTCATCCTTAGCATCATAAGTATAGAATGTCATCAATTGTGTGCCTGATTTATATTTAGGTTGTATTGTATTCTTCTGAAAATATAATATTAGTTAGTAGCTACAGTAGCCCCATGGCTTCTTTGGTGCTGACTGACAGCTTTGAAAAGTTACCAGACCAAATTATGTATTCCTACGCCAAACCAAATGATCTGCAAAAACATGTGTTTAGCAGCTGTCACTTCTGACAGTCAAAATTTAGTTATATACCTAAATGTTGACTATCAGAAGTCAGCTGTGAGCTGTCAGTCAGCACCAAAGAAGCCATGGAGCTACTGTATTAGAGTGAAGGTAGATTGACTACATGTTAGGGGAACCTGTTTCAATACTAAAACAATCTAATAATAGTGAAACTACTTTCCATCACAAAGCAACTAAAATTCCTGATAGTAAGATCGGGTGTTATTTTGTTACCTATGTATTTCCATTTTTTCTTTTAATCTTAGCCTTTCGCATATCACAGAAAACTGGCTTAAAAGTCAATATGACTAATAAGGTACCGGGTTCGATACTCTTGTACAGGTGTCGTTTAGGTTTCACCAGATATTTCTAATCGGAGAGAATATTATGAGCGTAACATCTTTTTTTGTTTAAGGTATTTTGAAAAAAGGTTATGGGGGACGACTAGAAATTTCTCTCCCTCTGACTAATAAAAATATATTCTTAGGAAAACTGACGAATAATAACGCGATTTCAAAAAAATGAATACAAGATGAAAAGACTTGTAAAAAGTCTTGTGAGATGTAAAACGTGTTCTTTGAGCCCTGTTGAGATCTTGTGAAAACTGCGTGTTAAGTGCACGACATGTTCAGAGGGGAGACAATGAATGCAAATTGTAACTTCCTGAACCGCTAGCAAAGGC
>CABEEJ010001705.1:118391-140467 GCA_901482245.1 Timema douglasi
ACTCAATATAGGGATTTGGTATGAGGGGTGGGGGTAGTTTAATGTAAGTACACCTGCAATAACGCGGAGAAAGCTCGGATAACCACAGTGATAAGTTACGTATGGAAAACCACTCTCAGTGCACAAGGCCAAGATTCGAACCCCAGTCTCCCTGTCGGTTGCAATCCACTCTACAATGAGCCTAACTCCATAGAATTTATAAAAAAAAACTTTTAGTACTACATTCAAATTTCACTAGTATTATAACAAATAAAATTAATCAACATATTATGGTATAGTGTGTCTATTAAATTTAAGTGAATAAAATAAACCTGGCACAAGAATCAAACGCGAGACGTTTGGCTTCATGCGACAATGTTTAAACATTGAGCTGTCCAGATTTAATTGTTGTGTTTCGCATCTAACTTACTATAAATCCTAGCTATCCGCAAGGACGAACCCCACATAAATATTGATTATTATTAATAGTGGTAGCGTAAAACCTGAACGGGTAGTAGGGTAGTAATACGCGGTGCTATATAAATAAATAAATTAATTAATTAATACTGTTTGATGCCTTATCAGTAACTTACAATAATTAATTAAAGGAAATGCACAACACCCGTAATAAGCCCATTAATTTAGTATCTACAGAAAGGGAAGAAATATTAATTTGAGAATGGCACATTTGTAGACCTCGCCAGTAAATGAACTGGGGGTCATCAGATAAGTAGATAGTTGCGCTAGTGACTGAGCCACAGTATCCCCCCCCCTCCCCCCCTGAATGACAACAGGAGTTATCACTCTAATCCTTGAATTAGTATACCCAAGGAAATAATTTATATTCCATATTGAAGAACTGCACCAGCATTTGTTTAAAGATTTAAGCTAGTCCTCACCCAAGCTCGGATATTATCTGTCACCGTATCGTGCAAGTTGAAGGTCAAGCGAACATTACACTGACCACTCGGTTGCGAACAGGATGTCACGGTCACTTACCTGCAACAAACAAAAGAAACATAAAATTAAATCTTTATTGGCCTTGAGAGTAGTCGCGAGGTATACATGTGAAAGGACAATGAATTATAATGAAACAGAAACATCATTCATTCTAAAAAAAAAACCGTCTTTAAGTTTATAAGATCCAGAATACCACATTTAAAGAATTATTTATAATAATAATAATTTATTGGCTGACTGTATAAAGATTACACTGGCTCTAAAGATGTGCACTCAGTTTACATTTAGAAATATCAGAACTATCTTGATCGATAACGAAAGTCTGCTTCACCT
Organism: Timema douglasi; assembly: GCA_901482245.1. NCBI lineage: Eukaryota > Metazoa > Arthropoda > Insecta > Phasmatodea > Timematidae > Timema > Timema douglasi. The sequence continues at coordinate 119,664 of CABEEJ010001705.1, forward strand.
GAAGGATATCAGGAATAGTTTGATCAGTTACTTTATGACACTATATAGCATGTTGGACTAGAGAATGTTTAGACGGCTTGCTTTCTTTCCGAGGAAACAAAGTGTCTGATGGTCGCTTATCATATTTTAAACGAACAAAAAACTTGAAAACACTAAATTATTTTTAAAATTATGAATTATAAAGTGTCATAATATATGTTTCTTACTTTTGCAGAAGCTTCACTTAACAGATACTCCTTGATAATAGGTAAACGATGTTTCATAATACTTTTACAGGGGAAAAAGGGGGTGAGAGAAAGAGGAGAACGCTGATCCAATTGAATGAGTTTACATTTGAAAAAAATAAGAAGAAAATTATTATTATTATTAGCACCACGTCTTACTACCCGTTCGGGTTATACGCACTTACGCTAATGTGTAGTGGTAGGGTGATTGTGAGATGAAATGGAGGACCTACAGTTTAACGTGGAATTCGAACCACGGTGGAGGCCTGGCATTCCCCACATTCACAAGATGTCTTGTCAGAGGTGAAGGAAGGGTTTGGTAATCAGATAAATCTGTACCGGGACCGGGGATTGAACCCCGGCCGCCAGCACAGAAGTCTGACACCTTACCCCTAGCCCACCAGGTCACCAAGAAGAAAATTGTTTGACGTAAATCATTTATAACAAACGTAATTTTACAATTTATGTCTATTTATTCTTAATGATGAATTAAAACCTGTTTTATAACGATTCTTGAGCCACTAATACTGCCTTTAGGTACAATAATGATATTGATTACATAACATATTTTATGAACTGGCTCTAAGTTACACCTTCAATCTGTATGCAATTTTTTTAGCCTACACTCATCGCGTATGGATGAGGAAGTTAGATATTAGAAGAAATTTACCCAGATTTTTGTGAAGAAAGAGTGAAAAACCATTTAGAAAAAATCCCCCTCTACACACCCGGCGGAGATTAGACTTTGGATATCTCCATTACGGGAAAACGAAACTAAACGAGCTTGAAATTTAGTCGGTGTATCCACCGGTGCAAGTGTCCAATAATTACTAATCACAACACTAACATTTTAGTCTATAGAAAACAAGGTAAAAGAGTGCTGATGGCGGGAATTACAAATAAAGCTACTAACCAAATGTCTTACGAGTGGACATATCTAACAGCTCATAAAACTTACTAGATCTACTTTCATGTATTATTACGTCAAACCATATAAATGACACCAAGTTGAAGAAATAAATAGCACACCACCAAACTACAAGGGCGAATTTTGTAGAGGCAGAAAGTATATTTTTGAAGGCCAAAACTATATCAAAACTAGTAATAAACACAGTTTATGAGGACATATTTAAATAACTTTAATTGTTTCTACAGTTAAAGACGGTTCAACAGTAATTATGAAAATGAAATAAACTATTACTTTTACAAGGTTTGGAGGAAACATTTTTTTTGTAGTAGTAAATACTTTGGATGCAAACTAAAGTTATTTGAAATTATTTTCCATCATATGAAATGATAGTGTTTAAAAAAATGTATAGCACTGTTGGTTGTCTATAAAACCAAACAAAAAAAATCCGAATAAATAAAGTAATTAGTAAATACCGAAACTTGGGTCAAAAGCTTCAATATATTTCACATTTCTATAGACAAATATAAATCAGTAGAAAAATAAGTAGTAATAAAATCATGAACAACCTATATTACATGAATTTGCGTTTCTAATAATCTTTTGAGTATTGAATCACTACCAGACTCCACGTCGCCCAGGATACACCCCTTACAGATCTAATTGACAAACTTAACAAGAGGCACGATTGTCAATGTTTGATAAACGACCCGGTAACGACGGATTGAAACGTAAACAGGTGTCCGTGGGTTGCCACGAGAAGAACTGTCGCAGAGGGATGAGAGGTGTGTAATAGCGTCACCTCCCGCGGCGCACCCACCTCAATAAGGGATGTCACTTATCATCCCTTATTGCCAACCTTACCACCATTACCCCTCCCCTCTCTTTCTCACAGCCCACGTCATCAGCAGTTTACGCAGGGTCTACAAGGCACGTGGATAAAATGTGAGGACTCAATCCGCCATAAAAATATTACTGGGTGATCCTGATGACGAGGTTTGATTCACACTGGCCCCAATTAGATGGTTTATAAGGAAAAATAGAGAAATATTAGCACTTTAATAGTTCGTCCTATTAAATAAACAAAACTTTAAGCAAATTCGTATCTAAGATATGACACATTGGAATACTTTATTACAGTTATTTTTTATGTTTTTAAGTATTAATCATTAATAACCAGATTTATGTTAAGCTTTATTTCTTGTGTTTAATCTCTACTATGATTTTTTTTGTTTTATTGCAAATCTTTTATAAAGTAACTTTAGGCAATAATTTTGATCCGATGATAATATATTATTTTACTTAGTGAGTTATTTTGTATTTTTTCATTGCAAGCCTGCTATAGGCTGTTGGCTGGCACTTTAATATACACGCACTCTCTAGTACTTGTATTGGTTATCAGCATATTTAGAGATCTTTCCCATACTAACAACAGGAAAAGAATTAAAGCTTAGGGAGAGTCACAATTTGTAAAATCATAACCTGTGCAGCTATTGAAGACAATTCCGGACAAACTTAGTGTGAGCAACTCTTTCGGTGAAAGAAAACTTCTGTAATGATTTTGTATGCCATTGCATTCATCACTTTACAATTTTCTGGCTTTATTAGAGCTATAACGTGGCCTTTTGAAGAATAATAAGGGTAAGGGAGTTAGAATAAAGAGTAAATGTAATCGCACTTGCATGAAAGATTGGGAAACCATTTAGGATAACCCTTTATACTACATTCAGCCGGAATTTAAGCCCCAACCATACCACCACTGGTAAACCAGACTATTTGAGCTTTAGTCCGCGTGCCCATCAGCAAGTGCAAATTTCTACCTTTACTTATTGAAATTATGTTTTAAGTAGAGATGAGCCCTCATATCCTGAAGGATAAATTAGAGATTTGAGGGTTCGAAAAAAATGTCAGATTCGAGACTTCATTAAAAAAATGAGTTTTTATTGAGATTTGTTTTAGAGCTCTAATACTGATTATTGGGGGTTCAGAACCATTTTTATTTATAGGATGAACCTAACAACCAAGCCCAAGACCATTAATTTAATACTTAACTTGATGTATGATTGTTATAGTGAAGGTATTTTAAGAAATAATGTTAACTTTTAGTTAATATTTGTATTTTATATTATTCTATTAAATTTATATTTCTTCTTGATGTTAATAATTTTTTCCAGGATTCAGATTCGGATTCTAAAATAAATTGGAGATTCAAATTCATAGAATATCGCATTCGACTCATCTTTAGTCTCAAGTCATCTAAATGACGTTTAATCCAATCCAGGCGTTTCAATGGCTATCAGAGGAGGGCGACCCCTGCACGCATTTACGCACACGCTACAATACAATTCACAAAGGGTTGTTGTAATAGATGTCCCGTAATTCTGACGAGTTATTTGCGTGCACAAATAACGTCGCTACCAAAAGCTTGTCATCTATTCTGCAGCTGTAGGGATGGGTGAGGGGCATATATTTGTGAGGGTGTGTGGATTTATCAACCCCTAATCGAGTGCTACCCCGCTGGGAGGTAGCAGGACTAAAGTGCCCCCATTTGATACCGACTCATCATTTACAAGCCCTCCCTGGTCACATTATTAATATAACCGGCGCCGCTAAGTGCTACCCGACGCCTACAAAACTCAGGGGACCAAACAAAAACACGTTACAAATAGCGCGCGGATGATTGGCGGGGAATTGTTCTATTGTTTAGTGTTGCCAACAGTTGAAACAACATTGTCTCATTTTGTGGGAGTTACTGCAGGCGGAGCGACCCAATAACGCCAGACAAAGCCACAAAAACTAGTGTTGAAAACATTTTTTGAATGATATTAATTTGTTGATCAAGAGCTAATTAATTTAATCGAAGCTAAGAATTAGAACACTTTTGATAAAACAAAAATACTTTGTAGAAATTGCACGTTATGTTTTCCTTCTGTTTAAATATTCACTCTTTTAGGCCTACATTAATCCAGCTGCAAGAGAAGTGCATTTTTTCGGGTTACGCCGTAGTTGAATGATAATAAATAATAATAACTGTTGTTATGGCTACAATTACTATTATTATTACTATGGCGTGTTTATTGCCTGAAAACCAAAATAAACCAACACTAACACGAACGAAAACTTAAAACAATAACTACCAAATTAAAACGTGTTTTGATATTTTAACGATATAAAAAATTACCCTAAAACAACAATTTTAGTAAACCGCTGTGAGCGGTAGACTCTCCCACCCTAGCTAACAGTTTGTGTAGAGTACACAAACAAGTATACATTTGACATTTAAAACACAGCATTTTTACTATTTCTACTGGACCCGGCCCCAATAGGACCTAGTATCCACCCAAAACATGGCAACGTTATGTCAGAAAGCTAACTGCGCAGAGAACATGCTATCCTGGTATAACTTGTTGGTTCTGCACAAAAGCCGAGCATGTAATGCAACTTGAAACTTGACAACAAAAGGTCTGGTATAGACCCGGTAGCCAACAACAGGTCATGTTGTAGAGCGATGAAAGCGGGTTACAAGGAACAATGCTCACATTGACGGTTACAAATTTTCATGCCTAACGAGAGTCCTTCGTTAATTCAATACTATAACTTGACAAAGTTGAACCATCAAATATTTGGAAATTAAATCACACAATCCATAATTACATAAACAGGTTGTTATGCAACACGTTTGAAATAATTGTTCTGATTTTTTTTAAATAATACGTTTATAATAAGAGTTACTGAGGACTTAATTTGTTATCCAGCCTACCTGCGTCTTAATACCTATCTGGGTCATCAGCAATGCATTACATTAATGATGTAGGAATGAGAAATTAAATAATATAATGTAAGCCTTCCCAAATTTACAAGGAGGGAAATTGGAAAACATTGTGGAAACACCACCTTGGTTTCAAGCCCAGGCCTACATTCTCGGAAATCCAGAATAAGCAAGCTTGACGTTTAGTCTGTGAGCTCATCGATGCGCATAAGAGCTTAGCTCAAAGGGAGAAGGACAAGAATGTAGTTATTGGGAAACGCACTAAATTTAGCACGGAGAGAATATAAAACAAAATAAACGAAAAAAAATCTGCTAAACCCACTTGGTTTGGAAATAATTGAACCCCGAGCTTTCGAATCCATAGTTAAGCAAGGTCTGCGTTAAGCTAGACCTTAAGTATTCAAGAAAGGTATTTAATATGCACTTCCTCCTAAACAGAGGATTCTATTTAGAAGCAAAGAGCAATTTATCATACATAGTTCTTAAAAAATACACCCAATAATAATTACGTTAAGTATTTCCGATAAGCGAAACCAAACTAGGATAATGAATTGTTTATACACCGACTATAATTTAACCTTGAACCTATAGCCAGTCAGCCTAGCCAGCCGGTCAAGATAAAAAGCATAATATAAAAATTGGGTAAGGAATCAGACTTCTATGCTGGGGGTCCGGGGTTCAATCCTCGCTCCCGGCACAGACTTATCTGATTGCCAGATCCTTCCTTCACCTCTGACAAGACAACTTGTGAATGTGTGGAATGCCAGGCCTCCACCGTGGTTCGGATTCCACGTTAAACTGTAGGATCCTTCATTTCATCTCACAATAACCCTACCATTACACATTAGCGTAAGTGCGAATAACCCGAACGGGTAGTAATACGCGGTGCAAGTAATAATAAAATAATAATTATATTAAAATATATCTAAATATATAGTCGTATTTGAATACAAATTTTAAAATAAAGCACCGAGAATTTTAACAACATGTGTAAAGGAAAGTTGTGTGGCTTATTTCGAAAATAGATTTTGTATTGTATTTTCATTGTCATTAATGTGACGCAGTAGAATGATTGGGGGAGGGTCTGTAGGGAAGGGGAAATTTAATATTTAACAAAGTAATGCACCCACAATAGCGACAGGTTTACATGAAAGTAGTTACAAAAGAAGAAGATAGTCTACTATGATAAGAAACCATGTTTTATATGTATCGACATGAGTTATTAGTTGACAAGGTATTGTTGTGTCGACGAGTTTGTGATATATTGGGCTACTTTGAATAAAGTGTGGCATTGAAGGGCTCTTGAAGGTAACCTATATATGTCTATATATATTGTGTTGCTATTATTAATTATTAGTGGCTAAAAAACGACAAAAGAACGTTTAACTAATGCTAAGTGCGATATGTTTAAAAAATAAAATACCTTGCTTTGCTAAACATTTTTAAAGAAGTGTAAACCTAATACCAGGGCTGTGGAGTCTGTAACCCAAGCTTTCAACTCCTATTTTTCTACTGTCCAACTATGACTCCTTCATAAATGGCTAAATTATAGTAATTAGCAATAACAAATTTACTGAAGTAAAATACTCCAATACAGATGACTTTATGGGGAGCTTCTTTGACATTGTGAATGTATATCTTTTTAAATATGTCAAGACAAATTACAAATGTTGGTACTAGATAATAATAAAAAAGTATAAAATGTTGTTATATTATATTCTTACCGACTCCAGCTCCGACACCACAACCCTGTCTAATACAATCATTCTATTGTCACCATCAATAGGAGCGTATTTCTAAGGCATCACTCTGGCAATATACTGGACTGCCGTTGAGAGGGATATCGGGGTTCAAATCTCGGTAGGTTTTAGTTAATGTTTTTTTTTAAAATCCTAAATGGTTTTCCGATCTCCATACATGAAGCATAATTCGGGTATAAACTTCCTATAAATTCAACCTTTTTCATTCATACTACATTAGCGTATTATTATTATTATTATTATTATTATTCAAGGTTGGCACTATTTCCGTAATACAAAATTGCCTGTTTTACATAAGGGATTCCTATTTTTACAGACAATTTATAAAGTAGTAAGATTAGTGTTTACAGCAGAATGAAATGACCTTGATAATGAAACTGTGTAGTTTCTAGAAACTCAATTATTTAAAGAGAAAAAAGAGACAAGAGAGAAAATAAGGCGTATTTTTAATAAACGCACTTAGTTAACAATTTCATTTTTCTTCTATGCAACGGTGTGGTGAAAAGCCACATGAGTTAAGGTACGTTTAGAGCATGCCTCTTTTTGCAACATAAGCGCAGACACATGGTTCTTGCTGTGCGCCTTACATCTTGTATCATGCAACCCGACCTGTTTTCACTTTTGTATCTCTTTCCATGCATCAGTGTGCGTTTAGAGATGTCGCGGGAAATACTTGCTGCTGGCGTCGCTGCAGCTACTGTCATTGTACGGTGTAGCCTACTCCTAGTCCGACCACACATCTCCGTTTAACACGATTTTTACTGTCGGTGTGTGATAACCACTCTGATAGTCACTGATGAATTCGATTTTTTTTTTTCGGAACTCTATTCCATCTTGGAAAAAAAAAACTTTCACAACAGCTAGACCATCCAACGACGACACCTTCGACAGTTCTCAAGTGATTGTTGGGCAAGATTGTTGCAACATCCTCCCCAAATATATGGAGAGCATTTGCGCCTTCTTGCGGCTGGACACACAACTCCATTTTGGGGCATGCGCATGCCCCAACGTGCATTTCCTGTGAGCCTAATTGCATGCGGAATGCTGCATGAAAAAAAAGGCTTATGTCTAAATGCCCATTTGACCTTCATATTTTTTGCCATTTTTACAACCAGAAACTTTTTTTTGGCCAAAAGGAATAAAATATTGATTCAGGAGGTAAATTTAGTTCAATTTTCTGATTATAGTACTCTTAACAGCTCTCCAATAATACTGTCAAAAACATATTAACATTTGAACATCAACATTTTAAAGCAAAATAAAATATGTTGATTAAATTCCGCGATACCCACGTCAAATATTTAAGAACTGTTGAGATTAATATATGTTGAAGATTAAACTAAACTTATCTAATAGAGCAAGGATTTTTTGTTTTGGCCAAAAGAGGGGGGTTTTGGTATAAAAGCTACAAAAATAAGGACCTTAACTAGCGTTCCCTTCCACCCCCTTCCACCCCTTTCAAGCTTACAAGTTTTTTTTAGCACTACATCTTACTACCCGTTCAGATTATACGCTTATGTACTAACTAAGCTAGTGGTTTTAGGGATTAGTTAGGTTACATTTAGCTTAGAGCTGAATGTGGAACGGATCACTTCCTAGTGTTCTCAGTAGTTGAATTAGGGTAGAATTTTGTTAGAAAGCGGCGCAAGAGTATTAAGCAGGTAGGAGTAAAAGTGGAAAAGTTGCAGGATAGACGTGTGCGAGCGCAACGTGAATGGTTGCTGGGTTAAAAATTACCTTTACAAGAGCAAGAATGGAATGTCGAGATATAGTCCAGCAATGAATGGTTGCTGAAGGAGTGCGGTTTGAAAAGGAATCCTATGGGTGAATGTGTGTGTGGATAAAAAGGAAGGGGTAGGCCATGTAAAACGTGGTTAAAGGTTGTCGATAAATGTGTGAAAAAGAGAAAAATTAAGAATTTTAGTAATAAAAAAGCATGTATGGATGTTGTTGAGGCGAAGGGAGTATTATAGGGCAGTGTGGAGAAAAGTCGGTGAGAAAAGATTGAAGTACGGAGTTGTTTTATGAGCTATATACTCGGTTTCTTGTCTAACCTGTAGGGAGGACAGCGTGATTAGGTTTGTATGTATATCTATGTATATTTAAAGGAAGTGTACCCGCATTTGCCTGTAGGGATGACGGGAAAATATTTTCAAAATATCACCCTCAGTACAGCAGACCGAGACTCGAACCTCAATCTCCACGTCATCGGCAGTACAGTCTTTTGCGAGTGCGGAGCCTTATACCATGCGGCCACCGAAGCGGGTAAGCTTGCAGTTGAATCTTCCAAAATTCACAAATCTTCCAGCATATTGTTGTTAGTGAAATTCCTATTGCTCAATAAGTGCGTGTCAGGCCTGCATACGTGTTAAAACATTATTATGCTATCCTCCCCTATTTCCCAACAAGATTGACCAAGTTGTCTTTGGTGTGGAGAGGGTGTAGTGTGAGAGGGTATTTGTATTTAAACTAATCATTTCAAAACGCACAAAGTTTTTAACACATTGATCTCTTACTTTGATTTCAGCTCCCTCTTTTAAGGAATTGACTTGATCATTTCATACTCCTTCCTATAATGTTTTGCTTTAGTTCAAACCTAGGTAAATTATTATTATTATTAGCACCGCGTCTTACTACCCGTTCGGGTTATACGCACTTACGCTAATGTGTAATGGTAGGGTGATTGTGAGATGAAATGGAGGACCTACAGTATAACGTGGAATCCGAACCACGGTGGAGGCCTGGCATTCCTCACATTCATAAGATGTCTTGTCAGAGGTGAAGGAAGGGTTTGGTAATAAGATAAATCTTTGCCGGCACCGAAGATTGAACCCCGGCCGCCAGCATAGAAATCTGACACCTTACCCCTAGACCGCCAGGTCAAACCTAAGTAAAGAAGTTGACACTAACAATAGGTTTATTTTAAGAGGCAACCATCAACCATTTGTCCACCGGTGTAAACTGCAGCTAGATATCTTTTCAATGTGTTTCAGCATTTATTTTTATCACTCTTTATCGTACATTATTCCGTTTGAATAAATAAATGGATGATAAAATAATTAAAATGTAAACTAGATTTAAAATGCAAAAAACTATACCGAATTATTTGACTGACACAAATAATATGGGGTAATATTATGCTTAAGTAGGCACGAAATATGAACCTTATCTGAAGACAAAAGAGCATAAGAGTATATCACATAAACAAAAATAAAGTTTCTACATCCTTATACAAATTATTCAGATCCACGAACACTTTAATTACGACAGGATGGATACTACTGCATGGAACATGACAACTTTGTAAACAAACTCGTAGGGTTAAACTATTGCATAGAAGAACTCGAGTCCAACCATTCAAAGACCAAGAAACTCATCTACTAGATTAGAAGGTGGTATGGACCGTTCCTACGGCTGAATACAAAGTTACGGACTAATGTACACCTGAATGGCTCCGGTGACCGTGCAGGATGCGAGCGGCAGCATCTAGATCAGTCTTTATCCACCGCCAGCACCCCCTCAACCCTCAAAGTGGACGTGTTTATTTCGGGGGAGGAGGGGGCTTTAGGTTTAATGGATACAACAATAATTTAATGTTAACCAGGCAACAAACTATTTAATAAAAGGGTTTTAAATGTATAATAATATTTATGTTCTAGAATTTCGACAGTACGTTCAATTACTTTTATGCTTATTTTGACATAAGTTATGTTTAAACGTGTTTTTTATTAATAAGGATTACATATAAGTTAGACCACCAAAAAAGTGCAGTTTTTTGTGTTCGTGTTTTTTTGTAAACAAGTATATATTGTCCATGTGGCAACAGGCAGCCCGTGATTAGAAGTGTGAACAAATTTGGGACTTCCGACAGGTGATAAAAATTATATATGATCCATTTATATTTTCACTAGAGGGTTTTTAAGGAAACCAATCAAAATTTATAAAATATACTTAGGCTTAAATATATTCATGACAATTTAGCTTTAAATAATGACATATTGATGTACAATATAACAAGGATTTAAGGTTATTATTATTGATTTAAGTATGTTTATTAGATACAAGTCTCAGAAGTGGGAGCTTGACTAAAAACGTTAGGGGCCACTGGTCAAGATGCTAATGTTCTAAGATGTAGATGTCTTGACCGCATTGAGTATGCAAATCTCAGCTCAAAAGGAATGGTTTTTAACCCTCAAACTGTCAAACGTGGGCTCCCAAATTAGGTTACTAGTGGAACAACAAAGTTTGGTTGAGTTTTAGTAGATGGATCCTGTACACGAGCGATTACGACTTGTTTGTGATTATGCACGAACGAGGCTGGGGCTATATTTTAAACTACCCGCACGTATGTGTAGACACGCATAGCTGCCAGCACTTGAAGGAACAAAATGACTAAATATGACCATAAAAATAGTAAAAATTAGTTAAACCACCGGATTTAACAAATTTATACTAAAGGACTTAGCCCTTTACAAAATTATCAGTCAGCCCACTTTCCTCCTCCTGATACATAGGCCTATAGTGAGATTCTGGTAGGAAGTAGCCTCTAGAAAATACAAACTTTTTGAGGTCAACATTAATACAGTTTTACTATATTTTTTGTGTTGTTTTTAGGTACCATATTGAAAATATTGATCAAAAGTGACCACTGCTGATAGCATGACTTGATGTCTACATGAAAGTAGAGATATGGTTATTCTTAGGAAAATATAATATAATTTCTTTAAAATTAGGGATACCTCTGGAGAGTTGGCAACCGTGAACATGGTTGTTTCGGACAGATCATGAGACCATTTCACTACAGACCGAGCACCACCTGTATGCTTTAAGTCTTAGATCTGTCTGAAAAGAAACATTTAAAATAATTATGATCCACCCGCTATTCAAAACAGTGTGATCATTTAGTAGATATAGTTAAGTCACACAGCACTGATAACCTACAACAGAAGAATGATCATGATGGCATTGATATCCTGTGATAGAGGAATAATGATTAGGAAAGCATTGATTTCCTGTGACAATGGAAGAAATTGTATTATGGTACTGTTCCTATAACCAGTAAACACGTACATAAACGAGGAAGAATTAAATTAAATAGTTTTGTTTTCAAATTGAAAATAGATAAAATTTAAATGAAGATTCCTGGGGTGTTTACTATCAGGAGGGATTCAAAATTACTTCCCTTATTTAAGTATTTTATCCTGTCAAAATTCAACTGCCTCTGTGATCTAGTGGTCAGAGTTTCTTGCTACATATCCCAGGTTCAATCCCAGGCTCGTTCAGAATTAATGTTCTGTGAAGCAGTGGTTGTAAAATGGGATCAAAATCAGCCTCGTGGGGTTTAAATGAGGGGCTACTTGATTAATTAAGTAGCATCTCCAGTCTAGAAAACTGAGATTAATGGAGAGGGATAATTGTACTGATCACACGAAGCCCTTTAAATGCAAAGGTTGGCACTATCATATAAACATATGTATACATGCTTAGCTATTAACACCTTTTAATGACCCGTTTGGTTATAAACAGATAACATCCGTGTCTATTAATGTAACAGTTTTCAACTAAAATGTATTTCTATGATATTTCACTTATTCTGAATGTTAATAGACATGTAAGAATCTTAACTTAAATGAGATCCTAAATACACTTTAACTAAAATTCAGTGCATTTACTTTTACTTAAATTACCTGCGAATGAAAATGTTATATTTGATAGAATAGGAAGCTGTTTGATAAACATAATAGTGAATAACTAAGCACGTTGCTTGTTCAATTGTTTAACTCAGAAAATAAATGCTTCTGCCTATCTATATGAGTCTAGAGCTAAATTACCGCTACGGTCAAAATGTGTATCTTCTATTTAAGTTTAAGGAAGGCAAGTTTTAAAAAAAATCAGTATTTTTTGCAGTTTTTTATCAAAACTTTTTTGGCCAAAAGAAATCCAATAATTTTCCAGTATAAACATAGAGAGGGTTTAGTTTTCTTCACTTCAAAAAAGATCTTGAATATCTGTCAAGTGTGTCCCGGAATTTAATGACAGCTTTTTCTCTACATTTAAAAAGTTTCTCATCTAAAGTCACTATACTCATGAGATCTATTCAACAACTGGTGACATCTTTATATGAAGAGAATTAGACTATGTTTCTACTGGAGCAATATTTTATTTAGTTTGACCAAAATAGTGTTGTTATAATAACTGCAAGGACAATGCCTTAAATCATGCTCCTTAATTTAAGAGTGGTGAATTAAATGCTAGAGGACCGAGTGTTGTATATGTCCTAGAATTAAGTATGTTCGTAAGTCGTGTACTGATGTAACCAGCTACTTCAGAAAGCCTATCTTAAAACACCCCCAAAATAAGGGATTGATTAATTCATCTCGATCGTTGTTAGCTTGTGCCGATGTTGTCCAAGTCTCTGCAAGGTCCTTCCTTGTAAAGAGGTATCTCGGGATTAGTTATTTAAATACAAGTTGGGTCACGACCCAGTGCTGAAAAGCTCACCGCATGATCCATCCGGTCTTAACTAAACCGCTCGCTTCCACCGTCAAAAGACTAGATAGAACTCTTTGCCTTGGCCGCTAGTACATGGTGCACAAAGCCACCTATATCTTCTAGAACCTATAAGAACGTTGGGTAGAAAGCCACATATGTTCACAGTCATAGGCTGTAGAGTGGTTAAGTTTTAAGGCATTTCGTATACTTTTGAAAGGCATTAATTAAATGAGTTAGTATGAAAATATTGATTAATAATGATGACCAACACGACGAATTACGACACACATACGCATTAGGTAATAATTATTTTAGTTAATTCAAGATTATTAAAACATAATTTACTAAAAAAGCGTTAAAATATATAATATAGTGTTTAAATCAAATTATATCTTACTGTGACTTAAATAAGTATTGACTTACTTACTCATAGCATTAGGAGTGCGAAAGTTCATTGCTGCACTTACATAAGTATGCCGCCTATCCATATCGTTAGCTAGTTCCATCCAGTCCACCTTATTACACCCTATCTTTTTCAGATTCATGCTAATGTTATCCTCCCACCTGCATCAAGGTCTTCCCAATGGTCTCTTCCCAATGGGTGTGCCACTCAATACCTTGAACACGATTCTAGAACCTTCCAATCGGTGACCTGGCGGTCTAGGGGTAAGGTGTCAGACTTCTGTGCTGGCGGCCGGGGTTCAATCCCAGGTCCCGGCACAGATTTATCTGATTACCAAACCCTTGCTTTACCTCTGACAAGACATCTTGTGAATGTGGGGAATGACAGACCTCCACCATGGTTCGGATTTCACGTTAAACTGTAGGTCCTCCATTTCATCTCACTATCACCCTACCATTACACATTAGCGTAAGTGCGTATAACCCGAACGGGTAGTAAGACGCGGTGCTAATAATAATAATAATAATAATAATAATAACAATAATAGAACCTTCCATTCGTGCCGCATGTCCTGTCCAATGTAATCTACGAGACTGGATTATTCTAAAAAATTATTTTGATGTACAGGATATGTAACTCATCATTTTGTAACCTATTCCATTCACCAGTAGCCTCGTGCCTTTATGGACAAAATACCTTCCTAAATACCTGGTTTTCGCACACCCTAAATTTGTTTTCGTCATGTCAAGACCACGTTTCACATCCATATAGAACTGATAAAAATATTTTGTACATTCTGAGTTTTAAATTCCTGGACAGCAGGTGAGATGTCAACAATCCAATATAATATAATTAAATCTACTGTAGTTAATACTCTATAAAATTATTCCTAAATATTTTAACTCATTAATCCTATCAAATGATATGTTCTCACGGTAATTACTTAATTATCGTCCCCAATCTGTGTTATCATATACTTAATATTTTCAGCGTTAAATTCTAAACCTATTTCCTAGTAAAATGTCTGCATTTCTTGGAACAACTTCATTACTACTGCCCAACAAAGCTGAATCCTCTTAGTATCATAATAGCTGCATTGACCGTTTAATGTTAACACTTCCATACTCTCTTGCAATAGCCTAATAACATATTCTAAAGCTAATATATTAAACAGTAATATGGAAAGTGCATCTCCTTGTTTCAACCCATTATGTATTTCGAAAGTATCTGATAAGCGACTTCCAACCCGTACCCTGCCAAGTGTAATCAGTCAAACATACCTCCATTAGAATATTTTTTTTATATTCCAAATTTAACTAAAATGTAATATAATTTATTTATTTTAAGTGAATCGTAGGCCTTTTTAAAATGTATGTATAATTGGTGAACCACCATGTTGTATTACCACTTTTTCTAATATTTGCAGAATAGTAAAAATACTATCTCTCCATTGTCAATCTATTTCGTCAAAAACCGCAATGATGATCCTAAATTATTTTCTGTGCATACGGCGTCAATTTCATTAACATTATGTTAGGTAATATTTTATAGCATGTTGGTAGTAGTGAGATACGTCTATAGTCATTACACTCGGTTCTATCCACCTTTTTAAAAATGGATATTATATGGTTCCATATGGAACAAAGCAATTTATGAATTTCTATTACTAACTTTTCATCACCTCCCCGTTATTTACTCTGCTGGAATTGATTTGACATGTACCTAGATATTAATTTTCATTAACTTCCCAATAGTTTGACTTCACTAATATCTGGATATGGGACTAGTGGTTGAGCAGTATGTATTCCGAGACCCTCACCCAACTCGGATCTTTCATGAGCATTCACATATGCCTGAAGTGGTCGTTCCATTTACTCAAAACCTCGCTCGTGTCTACCATCACGTTTCCATTCTCATCTTTTCCTATACCTAGAGAGAGTTCCCTGGTATTCTTATTTTTGCTATTTTGTCCTATCTAGCAAACGTTACCCTTAAATAGTATAGCCTTTATGTTTCTGAATAAAGCACTGGCCTTCCTTTTTGTATTGCTTTAATATGTTCACGCGCAAGACAATAGGACTTTCTATTTCTAACCAATGTATCCAGTGAAGAGTATTATTATGTTTATTCCAATATATGGTTTAAACCTGGTTGTTTTATGATTAATATTTCAAAAAAATTTGGCACAACAACTTGAGAAATACTATTTTATTCACATTATTTTTATGATAAAAAATTTAAATACAAGTTTATTTATTTCTAGTAAAGTACATTTATATAAATTATTAATAATACATTTTGACAAATATGATATTTTGATAAGATTGGAACTAAAATTAAATCCAAACTATTTTTATAATATCTTTATAAATTATGTAAATAAAAATTTACAAATAAATTAATTTAAACTCATTAAAAGATTACAGACATTTCATGATTGTTTCATTAAAAATGTATTTTACGAATTAGTTTAAATTTTGTTTCAACGAGTTAAATGCCGATTAGAGTTCGAATTAAACTATTATCAAAATAAATGGTAGGGTGCACTGCATAGAAATTCTCATTCCTTTATCTAAAATGGAGACATTTGATTAAAACCTGTAAAAGACATTAAATATAATAATAGACATCGTTGCAGAAACATAATGGAAACAAGATAACGTGAATTGAATAATATAGATTGTTATAGAAACCATGATAAAAGAGGAACATCTCTGTCCACCAAGTAAAATAACAATCAATTCCCTATTTCTAAAGATTCTATAAAATATATTTTCCTTATATCTTGGAAAATAGTGGTTCTATAAAAATACCTTTCACATAAAATATTTTTATTTTTAATAATAATACATTTTTACAATAGTAAGTTACTTTGTATTTCAAAGAGTACTGGAGATATGATCAAAAAAGGAAATTTTACGGAAAACTAAGAATCGTCATTTTGTTTGCAATGTTAAACAATGCTGGGATACGAATTTTAATCAAAAGCGTTAAAGCCAATTTGAGTAAAATCAATGTTTTCTCTTTTAGCTCTTAAGTAAACTACCGTTAATTCTAGAGTTAGATATTTAATTTCAAAAACTCCTCTGGGGAAGCCTATACAAACTCTAAATAGCAAGTTTTAGTCAGATCAGTAAATGGTTTCGGCTCTACGCCAAGATGCACACAAAGAGACAGAAGGCATTGCAAAAAACACTTTTTCTGGTCCGGTAGGTCATGGAAACGTCAATATCAAAAGAAAATTCTAATTCAATTTTTTGTCGATTACAATACTTTTTCTACTCGAGGATAGGGCGAAATTAAAAATGAACAACTCATTAGAAAATCATATTGTCAGTCTATTTCGCAAGCGGTAACGTTTTCAATGAAACAATCATGAAATGTATGTAACTTCATAAAAGATTTAATTTAGTTATTTAGGATATCATACATAAGATGTTTAATTTTTTATCATAAATAATAATATTGTTATTTTAAGTTTAATAATCAAATTTGGTATAATATTTAAACAAATATACTAGATATAATTTTAATTTCAATTCTTATAAAAATAATGTGTTTGTCAAAAATATATTTATAATTTATATAAATGTCGGCCTAGTAGACAATTTATAGCTTAAATGATATTTAGTTAGATTCCTTAATAATATAATGATAAATACTCTCCTTCCCAAATATCTCAAAAGGTTTTCTAAAAATTATTTTATTCATTTTGTCATTTCTACAAGAAAATATTAATAACGAAGCTGTTTAAATTTAACAAAATAAACACGACAAATAAATTCATAAAAATAATGGTAGTATAGATAAAGCCGCGACTACCACATTTTATAGAAGTAGCAACCGTCAGCTTATACTCATTTTTGAAGGAATGCTCATCTGAGAGGCCCTTTTTCCTACCAAAACTATATTATATTCTGATAAGAAAAAGGCATTTAAGATGTCCAGTCATCGAAATCAATTTATACTTGTTTCAACAGCCAATGATAAACATAGGCCTTATTTCGGTGAGTCCCAATCTGATAAGCAATCAGAGCAGCCCAGAAACTGTTGCTTTGACTATTGTTGAAGTGAAATCGGTACAAGGATGTCAAAATATCAGCAAAAAATTTCTTACTACAAGATTCTCTCAAATGGTAACAAAATGCCGAAAGCATCGTTTATAATACAATTCATACATTACAGTAAATAAAGAGAGTATTTTCGCGAAGGCCTACTTGTCAGGATGGCTTAGTGGGAAGGGTAGGCATCGAGAAAATAACTTTGGGGTTCGTTTAATCTTTTGTATTGAACTATATTAATTACTATACGAGTGTATACATGTGATGTAGGTTTTAGAACAGGGTGGAAGAGTTTAGTGAAAGGTCATAGTTCTATCAATGTCTCCACTCATCAGTTCCGCATCCCCGACCTATCTTCGGTGTCATAACCCTAACTGGTGTCAAACACATGGCCCCCAGGCGTTGCACCATTTTTATATAACTCAGACTTTCAATACGGTATGGGGCTTCCTCCTTCATACACTGTACAGGTACTCAAGCTGTAGGATATTTTCTTCACACTGATACGATGTATCTGGTGTATTGTGTAGTTTGGATATGTATGAATTGTCAGTTGACTTCTTGGTTCTGTTCAGAGCAAGGCGCATACAGACTACGATGACGTTTCGTGTTAACGCGTGTTATGACGTTTCTATGAAAGATCCATTCCACTAAATTATATTGACGTTCTCACACCTCCGTGATGTGTTGTGTTGTAACATGTTATGTGTTATCTGACGCCGGGATGCGTGTTAGCATGTCGTGACACGCATCAGCCCAAGAGATGGACGTCTAGATTTTCGTCAGACGTGTTAAAGCATCAAATAGTGAAACTCGAACTTATTAGATCCAAGCC
The DNA here is from genome assembly GCA_901482245.1 of Timema douglasi. Taxonomy (NCBI): domain Eukaryota; kingdom Metazoa; phylum Arthropoda; class Insecta; order Phasmatodea; family Timematidae; genus Timema; species Timema douglasi. The sequence continues at coordinate 138,115 of CABEEJ010001705.1, forward strand.
AAATTTTGTGAGATATTTAAAATAATGTATGAGGAAGCTAAAGTTTAGACCATAAAGTAAGAACTTCACCAAATTCACCCCTCTCAGCATTCATGTAATGCATCCACTCTCTCGTGTGTTTCACTAAAAATAACATACTAAACATACCTTCTAATTAAAAAATTTAATCAAATTAATTTTTTTTTAAACTCAAGTGTCATGTTCTGATGCTTCAAAACGTTTGACGAAAATCTGGTGTACATATCTTGGGCTGGTACATGTCACGACATGTTAACACGCATTCCGGCATCAGATAACAGATAACATGTCAAAACACAACACATCACGGAGGTTTGAGAACTTCAATATAATTTATTGGGATNCCCCCCCCATAAACCGTCATAAAACGTGTTAACACAAAACGTTAGCGTAGTCTTAACTCGGCTTAAACTCCTACGTTATGCTAGATGGCCAATGAGAACAAGTGACAGTACGATTGCTCAGGTTTACGTCATCCTTGCATGCTCTCGATTCCAAAAGCTGCAAGATAACACCGTCTATAATTTAAAATAGTGCTATGTAAAGTTTAAAATGAACCGTTTTATAAACAATCGAAAATAAATAGCTTTAACATTAATTCATTTTTATTTTTATTTAATTTTAGAATATCTGACCTAAAACTATCTATTTCTTCTATTTATCTAGGCATTTAACTAATATATTTAGAAAAAACTACTTTAGAAGATACAAAATTATTAGATTAAATATGTACTGATGCAAAAATAATCAAAAAAAACTATATATAATAATTACTTTACCGAGAATATTTAAACAAAACATGTTTAGTATTTGCGAAACGGGCCCACAAGAAGTAGTTTTTGATTCCCCACGGGATATTTTTAAGGTATTTTCTTTCCCCATTTCACTTAAAATACCGTAATCCTCAGGGAAGGAAGGAAATATAAATACTATAAGAACAATTCTTTTTAGCAGTAAACGGAAATATAAAAGCCACGTATGAGCAAAACGATTATTGGCATCGGTTTTCAATTTAGAGGAATCCTTTCTTCTCAACCCACGGCAACATCCCCCCCTCCCCCATCTTATGTTTCCCCCTCAACCCATATCGTCTACACCGCAACATCAACAACATCACCACAAGACAAAGGGTCGGATAGAAAAAAAATTCGCCATTGAGTAACGGACAGAGTAATGTAGTCTGGAACACGGGCGGAATACAAAACGAAGACGTTCGGTCCCTTAAAACATTGACTGTGTATGTGTATATTATGTATATGTATGTGTATGTATGTATACATATTTGTGCTCACCACGATCATCCAGCGGCGAGTGTGTCCAGTAGTTACGCCCAAGCCTCTACATGTTTACCACTTGGGGCAAAGAACAACAAAGTTAAATGTGAAAGCAGTCAACAAGAACTTGGTTGAATCGTTAAACGTCCCTTCTTTACTTAGAGCAGTCAATACAATAGCTCATTGGTAAAAAGGTAGAAGAACCCCCATAAAATATATATATTTGTGTTGAGGAAGTTTCAAGAGTTATTTTCTTCAAAATTCCTGGCAAATAGTTAAGTGAAGACTAGGGGGGAAGGCGGTAAGCAGCCTCGTTTACTGTGTTACTGTACTGTGGGCATTATTGTTAGAAAAAGGAATACATATAGAGCACTTTTTTTTATCAAACCTAATCTCATAGTTACGCAAAAATTACTAAAAAGTCATTGAAAGTGAGCTAATGTCACATTGTCGCCCTTTTTTTATATCAATGAAGCTCAAACTATAAGGTTGATAAAAAAAAAGGGAAAAAAGCCCCGTTGGAAACTTTCGGCTTCATTCTAGGGTGAGAATATTTTAAAATAACGTATCTTATAATTAAATATTGTGTTAGAGCTAAACGTCAGCTCTTACCGAGCCAGCCCCCTTAACATACCAGCATCGGCGGCCACACGGGTTAAAAACATCTGGTTTGGTTAGTCGATGAAAGGAAGGACAGGGTTCTAATCCCAGGCGGGTGTAGTGAGGTTTTTTCCCACTATACCTCCAAACAAATCCGGGTGAATCTCGTAAATTCTACAGTCTTCCTAACCTCCCAACTACCCGACTAGTTTAAGTAAGAGCATACGGATAGCGCGGATGGGTACCAAGATGAAGTGCACAACAATGTTAGCGGAGCAATACAACGTTTATTTATATTTTAATTGTGAATACAGCCAGTGCCGGATTTATAAATGGGCCCACTCAGCCCGTGGCCAGGACACAAGGAGGGGCCGATTTTCTTAAGGGGGTTGCATAGGGGAGCCAAGACAGTGTAACTCAAGTGTTCAGCTTTATCACGATTTTGATAAAACTATTAGTAG